>JANVCF010154412.1:0-22289 GCA_025388745.1 Hydrozoanthus gracilis
CAACAAATTCTGAAGTTTGCAATTTTTTTGAGATTTTTTGGCTTTGATTTTAAAAAACTTAGCAGGATAAGGGTTAACCACATTGTGTTTGTGCTCTGAGATTATCTATTAACAAAACAGCAAGAAAAACCTCAATCAACATTTGAGAAAATATTTGTTTAAAGAGCTTATCAAGGAAGGCCCATTCAAGGGTTTAAATTCTAATTAAGACTTAATAAAAGCAACAGAATTACATTTACATGCAAAGAGAATAAAAAAGTCTCAAGTAGAACAAGACAGCAGTTATTTTCTAGACAATATTGTACTCAGCATTAAAAGCCTGTTATAGCTTTACACTCTGTCAACAAAACAATCAAAATTCCCACCCATCATCAAACTGATCCAGACTTTCCATCTCATTAGTGACTTCGGTAATTTCATCTTTGAGTCGCTGTTTAGAGGAAAGTACAAAGACCACAATCAGAAGCAGAATACTCTTACACCATGTGTTAAAACGTTATCTTAAGCTCGCAGCGATTGCTGCTACATTGCTAAGAAAGCTTCAGATTCATTTAATATTATACATGTGTCTGCAGTAAACCTTCTACACAACACTGAATCTAACACTCACAATGGCATTTCTTTTATATCATGGTATTCATACCTTGATTTCCTCTAAAAGCTCGTTTTTCTTCTTTTGAATGTTCCTTAGAAGTTCCTGCTCTTGAGCTGTGAGGTCTGCAACATCAAGAACCGACAACAAATTGGAGATGTCAGAGACAAACGTTGAGAGTTGCCTTAGCCATTTGTGATTGTTAGAAGGGCATCCTTGGGTTTGTGATGCGCCCATTTGTGAATGAAGTAGGTTACAGAGTGGGGGGGAATCTCTCCCTTTAGGATAGGCAGCTGAGTTAGGACAAGAGTTCAACATTTTCTTTTGTGAACTGTCATCTGAAGTGACTAAAACAGTTAACAATCAGATTTGTGATCTTAAATCACTGAAGTGAAAGTTCTAGAACTTAACGCATGAATTTCTTAAAAGAGAATGTGAGTGTTGTAGTATCTCTCAAAGTATTTCAAGTTACTGACAGCAGGAAATGAGATTGTAGGAGATAGGCTTGAACCACATCACATCACACCACACTACACTTCGAAACAAACACTGTCATTTGCTACCACATGCGAACAAATATAATAAAAGCAAAATTTCTTGACTAGCTGAAGGAAAAGAAAATTTAAACCTATTTTAAAGGAATACACCAGCAAACAAAATAACAGTACAGTTTTTGTAACAAACTAAATTTTGAAGAACACAATACATTAATTACTAAAGAAAACAACCAAAAATTAATGTGTTTCATGTGTGCTAATTGATTTCTTAAAAAACAAAGTATTGATAAGGGAAAAGCATTGTTTTGTCTCAATCTCATAATAAAAAGCCTTGCTACTTGAGAAGGATATTTTTTCCCTTTACCAACCAGGGAAAATTCTGCATATTTCATGCATCTAATCTAGGCTATCACTTTCAAGATCAATGAAAACATATACTGATAGATCACTACATGTGTTAAAATAGTTAATAAGATATCTCCTTTTTAACAAGATTTAATTCAACACAGATGTTTCCTGTGTATTGTTTGGCACAGTCATGTATTGTTTGGCACAGTCATGTATTTCACCTCAGTTGACCTGTGGTGACAGCTGATAGGAATCCAGCAAGGCCTGCTTATTTGAGAGTATTGAAAAATCAGCCAGACTAAAAGATTGCATTAAAGAGATTCTTTTCCTGTTGTCTATGTTACGCTTAACAGATCAGATAACTGGAGATTGTCACTGACAAAAGCCAGCTGCATGAACAATCAACCCAGAAGAGAACTTCATATGATCTGAATTTAAACTCATCAACCAGTCACAGAAGAATTTTCTATTTCTGAACTGGTATTATAACCAACGTAAAAGCTGAAAATGGCCAGATGTACATTTAAAAAACTAAAGAGGATCTTTGTGCTGCAGAAAATATCACACATATTGACAGGTTGTGCAAAATTTTCATTGAAGGAATTTTCTAAATATTATACTAAGTATTGTTATGGAAACACAACTGCAATGGACATTATTTTCTTAAAAACATGTACTCACTAATGAATATCTCAACAGAGGCAGTTAGCCGGTATTGATTACTGCATGGAAGTAAAGGACTAAAAGACTAAGTCAGTATGTGGAATTACAAAAATCAGCAGTTTCAAAATCAGGATTTCTTTGAGATATGCATTATCTTTGAAATTGAAATTGTTTGCCCCCTTTTTCCATATTTGAAACAAAAAAACATGTTATCTAACATACTGATATTCAACTACTGATATTTGATTTTCAATTTGTTTCCGTGGAAACTCGAGCAAGCACACACAGCCAGCACTGTTGATATTTGTACACATGTTTATGTATTATTATAAGGAAGTGAGGAAAAGTGTTTATTTAGTCTCTTAAAGCCTGTTTTGTGAGTCATGCAGCTCACTCATTAGAAAACTTAAAAAAATTATGGTCTCCTGACAAGTGAGTCACATGACCCACAAAACAGGATTTTAAGGACTAAAATATAGTCACTTTTTCCCCACTTCCTTGTATATTGCTCTGCTCAGACACTACATTGAGCTTTTTCAGCAAATAATTTGAGCAGCAAACTTCCAATGTTTATGTTCAAATATATTTTTCTGATTTAAGAGAACACAAAATGTTTTAATTTCAAATGTTACAGACCAAATTTGTAAAAACTTTTTTTTATTTTTCTATAGAAAGGTAAAAGGGAAAAGTTGGGCAAGAAAAACTTTGTGTTTGCAAAGAAGCCTAGAAAAAGCACAAATTTTTATACAATGACCCAAACAACAAAACAATAAAGGGAACTTCCATTCCAAAACTAATTTCTTATATGTTTAAAGGACATCAAAATGTTCTGTTTGGGATCAAAGAAAATATAACTTTGAGGGCCGTTCCTTAGGCTACATCCTTAAAGGTAATTTATAAAATATCCATTACTGGGTATTTGGTTTCATTAGGTATTAATTCTAATTGGACTATAATATCACTCTTGAGTATCATTCAAATGATTGCAAAACTTGAAGGTATTGGAATATAGTAAACACACTAAAATAAATTAAACCACTGGAGACAAAAGTTAAAGTTTTCTCAAACTGATCGTATGAAAAGAGTGGATGCTAGTTGAGAGAGTGTTTAAAAATTTAACCTACTACAAGGTATTTGTCATGTGTTTCCTAACGGCTTATTTCCCTGTGACATGATTGAATATAGATAGATAGATAGATAGATAGATGGATAGATAGTTTATTTAAAATTACATTGCAGCCCAAAGGCTGAATTAAGTAACTTTTACAAAATATAAATTGTCTATAATAATCTATGGTAATTACAATTGTTGATAAATCTATGTTGAATCATATCAATAGCAAAATAATTAAAATTTGTGAAACTTCTTCATCCTTATACTGAAAAACAACAAATAATCTATGACTTTTGAGAAGATGCATTGAATTGCTGAAACATAGCAAGTATGAACATATTATTTGCCCTGTTGGTGTGAGCACGCGGTAAAAAAAAGGCACAATTGTTTCGAAAAATGCATCTTGCAGTGTTTTTCTGTGGCAATGAACCAAATATAAAAATATACATAAGTTCTAAGCATAACAAAAGCAGTTATAAGTTATTGATAACCTTTAACTAAACTTTACAAAAGGTACCATTTGATCAAAGTGTTTTTACCAATGATATCATACCACATGAAAATGATGATTTAAAAAAATGGGAGCAAAAACTGATATTAAAAAAATGTGATTTTTCATGACATCTTGACTTTCAATGTCTTCAATAACCTACCTACAGCTATGTATAAACAAAATATTACAGCAAAAAATATATAGGTTACATCTGTTCAATTACTAGTATAAATCCTGGAGAAAGGAAAGTGCCAAATTTACGAGCTCCAATGGGACATGTTTCACAACCAAAACTCCGAACCTGATTCTTTTTTAGAACATTTCTCATCTGACTTAAACTTACATGTATACTATTTTTGGGTTGTTATTTTTATTGAAAATGTGTTATTTCAAAGGAACAGTCTGTAACAAGGAGAGGACTGTGAATTTATTGGGAATTGTCGCCCCTAGTTTAAGAAGGGCTCAGAATCATACAAAGGTCATCGTTTGACTTCTCATTAACCTGATTTGAAAGAACAGGGTGAACTCAGCAGAGTCTAGTTGGGCAGTAAATAGCGATACTATTCTCATAAAGGCAGTAAGTATTCGTTTTGAAGTGTGCCATAAAATTCGTCGGGCTTAAACGTTAACCAGCCATTGAGAACACCGAACATGAAACAAGAAAAAGGAATTTTCTACTTCCGTGTCACTTCTCCCTGCGTATTTCCTTGACAAGGAAATCAATTATTTATAAATCAAAAGGGTAAAACAATGCTTTGAGCATAATAGTTTGCCAGCTGCTAGCAAACTCGACAACATGCGATGCGTACGCCTTTAAGGCTTTATTGCACAGCTTCGTACAACTTCACTCGCACAACACATTACATCTAAAGAAAATTTTCTTGAGTAAACTAATCGACTCTCGAAAGGTAAATAAACTCAGGCTCCAATCTAGCTAAAAACAAAACGCCGCTCTTCCAAACTTTTCAAACGAGTACACCGGTTGTGACATACAGACATGCCCAATGATGGATAACGTAAATTAAAAGCCACATATTACAAGTTTTTTAATACTTATATGGTTTTCGAGTAAGGCAGAGTTAACTATTTGGTCACTTCGTTTTAGGTACGGCAACAAACAGCCAAGTAGTCTTCAAAAACATTTCAAGTATGCCAGAAATATTCTGTGTTGTACACAACGGTATAATGGAATACTTACCATTGGGGTTGTTCGTGTCGGCGGGCATTGGCGAACTCATATTTCTTCGCTTAAATTGTTCTTTTCTGGAAGCACTAAGGAAAACAACCGAGTTTCAACTCTCTTCGTCCGTATATTGCGATCAAATTTGACTTATCGTTGGATGCACTTCCGACAAGCCACACCACATCGCCATTTTGGGAGCACAATGGTTTTAGAGATTGGGTACCAGACTCCAGACGAGCAGTTATTTTGCACCGCATCCCCTCGCTCCAGTATGCCGGCTGCACTGAAGCAATAATCGATTTATTTATACTTGTCCACAATGATGTTCACAACACTCGAATAACTAAAGACCGTACACCTTCTATTAAGCGCATTTAAATCAGAAGAAGAAAGATGGGGAAATCAAAAACATGTCTGTGTGCGCGCGCGCCACTCAAGACATCCGCTCAAAGCTGTTTGAAACCAAACTCAATCAGACTAAATTTTAGAGACTTCTTCAAGGGATTTCATGCTGGATAGCCGAAATTACTTTATTCTGACCCAGAGCTCGTTTACCCTTGTTTCCTTATTTACCTCGTGTATCTCTTTTATTTTTAATTTTATCATACTCCTTTAACTTCTTTTTAACTCAAAATGCGCGTCGTGAAAGACCGATACAAGAACCTAGATTTTATCTATATGACGCTTGCTTTGCTTGCAATATTTGCTTCAGCAATCAAGGAGTATGTTATGGTTTCAGTTAGCGGAGGACACTCGCGACGAGTAGGCGACGCCCCCGAACTGAAACACAAAGCCTTTACAGAGTACGTACTCAACCAATATTGGTAATAAGCTGATGGGAGTGGGCTACCTGTGGGAGTGTTCAAGATTTGCAACTCCTTCAGTTTCATAAGGACTACAAGAACGAGGCTCGGATTGGCCAGAATTTAAGAGTAAACTGAGGCTCGATAATTTGCGATTCTAGTTTCTGACGTTCAAGATTTGTTTTAGTTTCTAATTTGTTTTATGTTTTATGACATTTTTGACTCGAGGAATCGCGGAAGAACAGGCAATAAGACTCGAGGTCTGTCGCCCGGGACCTACGGTTTAACGTCCTTATCCGAGAAAACGCGAAGGTCTAATTAACCGTTAGCAGATGAAATTAATTACTGAGATGTTTAAGTAAAGGCTGCAATTTCTTCTCGGTTATTTTAGAATACACCAGGAGCCGAACCCGGGCCTCCCGCACAGCAGATGGCGCTTTACCAACTGGGACTACTAGTTGTTTAAAAGCCGATTAGCTTTAAACCGGGATTAACTCTTCACAAAATCTACTAGTTGTCATGGTATTTAACCCTGGATTAGGGCTAAATCGTCTTTTTAACAACTGGGCCCAGCTGCAGGCGGCGGTGGTTGTGAATATAAATTTCTTACTGTTACAGTTTATGTTGTTGATTTTGTCAACGTGAACATGGTGTAACGTGGCATAGTTTTAACTCAAGTAACTAGTAATAGCCCGCGTAGAAGAGCCTGAATTTTTCAATTTAGCCTAAATAGGTTCTTATACTTAAAGCAAATTTAGGTTACCAAGGTTCTTAAAATAGGTTCTTGTATTGTTATATGAATTTCATCTAAATATATTACATATATTACAAATATCATCTCATAATGCAGTATAAATCATTTTTTCATTTGAATGGTAAACTTAATAGACATACAACATGGTACTTAAGCTTGAAAAAAAAAAAGTTATGTCAAGTTACTTTTAAACAGATGATGGTCTTAATTCAGCAGTTTCTACCTATACCAGTTTACAGCAACTCTACTGATAAGAACTTAAAATTTTAGCCTAACAGCTTCTTAAAACCCAGGTGCTTATACGCGGGCTATTACTGTATACTTTTTTTGTGAACAATAACCAAAACTTGTATCAGCCTGAATAACGCAAAAAATTTTCACCTCAGAAAAAACGCCAAACCTGTTGAAACTGAGAAAATACGGTACCTACTCGACAGTTGGTAGGATAGCCGCGCCAATCAGATTGTAATATTCGCGATGCTGAACTTAATAGTTTTAATTCTAATAGGCGTTATAGCCCATCCGATTTGATATCCGTCGTCTAATTTAAGAGAACAAAAGACAAGATATTCGGTAATGAAATACAAAAGTAATCTTATTAGAGAAGTCAGTAATAAAGAAACAAAGAGCCTGGGCGCAATTGTTCAAGGGCCGATTCGGCTCTAATCCAGGCTTAATGACATGACAACCAACCCTGGATTCTTACAAAAATACAATGTAAACGACTCTGACGACAAGGAAATGCTGCGAGTCGAATTTCGCTTTTACGAAACACTTGGCTTGCACTGAAACAGCTTCCTATAAGCAAAAACCATTTTGCTTTTTTTAAAATCTTTAATATAGGAATGAAACGTAAAAAAATGGTTACAAATAAATTCCTCTCTGGCTTCCAGATTTTGAACATCCCGACCAGTATATTTAAAGATATACTCTTAAGATATCTAAGATATACTGGTCAGGATGTTCAAAATCTGGTTAACTTTAAACTTGGGTTGGGCAAAAATTCAAGCAGTATTTACTTCCCTAAGGTTTATAGTTCTTTCAAACATTATTCAGAATTTCCATGTAAAAAACTTGTCGGTTCCAAAACTACAAGGAAATGCTGCGAGTGAGTTTCGCTTTAACAAACACTTGGCTTTCACTGAAACAGTTTTCTATAAGCAAAAACCTTTTGCTTTTTTAAATCTTATCGGAATGAAATGTAAAAAAATGGTTATAAATAAATTCTTCTCTGGCTTCCAGAGTTTAAACATCAAAATCAAAGTTGGTTAATTTATTTTAAACTTGGGTTGAGCCAAAATTCAAGCACTAATTTATTCCTCAAAGAAAGATTTATAGTTCTTTCAAAAATTATTCAGAATTTCCATGTAAAAAACTTGTCGATTCCAAAACTACAGCTCATCATTGAAAGTAAGAACGTAGATGGTTAGAAATTTTATCCTGGGTTAAGCTAATCGGCCTTTAAACAAATGGGCCCAGGATTATATATAAGTTTTACAGTACAAATACCCTACACTATTCTATCTTCCAACTCCATTCTCGAACTGAAGTAAAATATTCACTCTATGCAGCGTTGTAGAACTGGGTTCTAAAGTGAAACAGTAAGTTGACTGATAGACTAACAGTTTGAGGCTGAGCCCGCGCGCCGATAATCTTTTTATCAGCGGTATCTTGAACAAGAAAGGGTCTTTTGTTGTTACTCGTTAAAAACCTAAAGCAGCACAGAAAAAATGAATAAACGAGAAAGCTTTATTATACACAATTATTCAAACATTCTCAACAAACGAAGTTGTCGTTTTTCCAGTTACTCTCGATCTTTAATGTACTTAGAACAGATGTCAGAAAAATGAACCTTCAAAAACTAACACAATTGCATTTTAATACTAATCTTTAGGTTTTTTGCATTTTAATGTTTTGCAAAAGTTCCTAAACAAGAACACGACTAAGCATATACATTTTTTATACACGATAAAAAACCTTTTAGTTGAATTTGAACTTAAGTTGAATTACGATTTGTTTTTTGAATTTGCCAACTTTTATTAGACTTAATGGGACCAGAACTAAATGGTCAAAAGGATAACCTATACAACTCTAAAGATTCTACAAACGAAAACAGAGAACGAGCTACGGTGCGCGCTAATCCTTTATAAACCTGTGACAAAACACAGTTCAATTTACCCAGACGCTAAAAAAAAAATCCATTTCACATGCTACAAAGCATGATGGACGAAATGTCAGTCCACAAGAATCCAAGGCGGTACGGCTACAAAGAGCTCAGTGTCGATTCCATATATACATATACCTGGAGCTACTGAAAAGCACGGCGAAACTCATCACGCTTTCTATTATGTCAAGAATACTAAAAGTACAAAACTTTGGGACGATATACTGGCTAAGGTGTATCAACGAAAATCCAAATAATTATCACTCTTCGTTTCTCAGTCACTCCGGGGCGACCTTGATCTCGATTTCGAAAACGACTTTTCTCTCGACTGTTTTCGGGAACCTTGGCGCGAGTTTGATCTGGATCGCGAACGGGACCGGCGGCGTTTGTTACGTGAGTCGCCCCTTGATTTGGAATGCGATCGCGATCTAGAACGTGAACGAGACTTGGAGCGAGACCTTGAGTAGTACCTCTTTCTCCTTCCTTCTGGACTTCGGCTCCTGTTTAAACAAAACATTCTAGTCAATGTAAAGTAAATGATGTTTTATTGAGAAGCCGTTACACTTCGCTTGGGTCGAATTTAGTTTTTTTTAAACTTGTGATTGCATGAGTTACATTTTACGTTCTTTGTCGATTAACTGAGTACCTTACATTCTATTCATGTAGAACTTAAGTTGTAAATTGAACGTTAAACTGATGTCGGAAATTCGACTTATTCGCACCAAACTAGTATTTCAAACTTAACTGAATTAAATTCGAACCCCATATTTATTAAAGTGCTACTGTAGCCAGTTTTTCATTGGTAGCTTAAATAGCTTTTCCAACAATTATGTTCGAGTGTAAATGGGTAAAAAAGTTACCTGATCGTTTTAAGTCCCCAAAATAAGCTTCTAAAATAGTGCATTGTGCGAATAATATTCAAAGCATACAACGGCGATGTATGACGTCACATGGTTTGAAAGGACTTCAAGCTGCTCTTCTTACTAGCGTTTAAACGAAGTAGCGAGTTAGGGAAAAAGCCAAAACAATGGTATTTTTAAGGAACCCAATTTTGTCGGGGGAGGTGGTGGGTGGCGGTACATACCACACGACCCCACCCCTCCCCACTTTTTCAGAGCTCAATTTCTCAAAACCTGATTTAGGTTTTTGCGATTCCAGTTTTTGTTGCATTATGGACCCCTCCTCCACAAAGAAGACGTTGGTGCAAGCACTTTATCAATATCTGTTTTATTGAACATGATATTTGCTCCTGAAATTCAGCATTTTTGAAAAAAGGTGGTGGATGGCGGCACATAATACCCCACCCCCTAAATTGGGTTCCTAGGAAGTACCGTTGTTTTGACCTTTTCCCTTATTAGCTCAAACACTGGGCGACCCTCTACACAAACCTCGCCATGATCGTACGAATTTGACCAGAAAAAGAGATTTGGTTCTCCCGCCTTTCAAAACATGTGACATCACACATATCTTATGAGCTAAAAAAGTGTCGCAGCTTTGGCTCTTCGTAAATTCTTCGCGAAATTTATTTCAACAACTGCATGGCAACAAGTGCCTATGCAGAAATCATGTACAAGTCAAACTTTAATTTTAGATATTTCAAACTAGTTTGAAGGTTTTGCTTCAGCAACACTTTAACTGAGGAACAAAATTTCGTAATTTCAAGTGGCTTGTGAACAAAAGATAATGTGTTTCGGTTGAACTACTCAGCGGTTGACCGATAATACGAGCAGTTATGTGTTCACCTCATTTATTTTCTAATCAAAGTAAAACCAGAATAACACAGTTTCATCGCTGCAGGAAAACTAAATGAGTTTTGCATTTTTCCAAAAAACCGACAAAACCAGTCAAGCTGACACAAACCTCCTCCTTCTCCTTCTGCTTCTATCCCGACTGTGACTTCGGCTCCGACTGCGGCTTCGTCTCTTGCGATACCTTTTTTAAAAAGAACATTCGTTCTCTGTTTTTGAAAAACTATAGCTTAAATATATTTTTTTGAATTCCGTTGTCTTCCTTTTTGAAACATATGATGAATAAACAAAACTTGAAACAGGCTCAAACTTAAAGCTTAAAAAAAGTCCTAGCGAGGTTTTGAACCCATGACCGGTCAGACGTTCTTACCAAAAAGACTATAAAGGACCTATCGGGAGTTTGGCCTTTAAACAGTAATACTGCAAGTGTATGGATAATGACAAAATAACGAAAAGAATCGGCATAACAATGAACGTTAAGCGTTGATACCAGTGGCGTACAACCAGCTTGTAGGCTTGCAAGCCTGGGCCTTCAAATTATTTTGACAGGGAAAAGAATAGCATTGAAAAATCATTTGAATTACTAAGAAAGGGAACAAATTTTTAAAAGCATCTGCTGCGCAGTTAATATTCGCGAACTTAGAAACGCAATTTTCAAATACTTCCTGGGGGATCACCCTAAAAATGTTCGTGACTCAGGCGCTCGCTCAGCTATATGGGCCTGCAAAATTTTCAGATCCTGCCGACGCCACTGGATATATTTGTAGAGTACGTTCAATCATATTCTGTTCGGGTCAAACTTTTTGACACCTTTTCAAGTTTTTGTTTTGTTTTTTAGTTATTTTGTTGTGCAGTTCAGTCAAGTTTAAAATGTGTTCAAGAACACTTTTATAAATTTTGTCTCACCTTCTCAAATTTTCGAATTGAAAATGACGTTAGACAGCGTCAAACATGCTATCGCTGAATTTTAGAGTTAAGTTATTAAATAAGAATCGTCTGATCTGAGTAATACAACAACAAAACAAATCAAAACAATATTAGAAAAGACATATTAATATGTGAGAGAAACATCAAATGGAGATCTCGAATGGAATCTCAATGGTCATTTACCTGTCTCTATCTCTTCTCTGTTCGTCACGGTATTTCTCACGCGCACGTTCACGCTCTTTTCGTTCTCGATCTCTTTCACGTTCCCGTTCGTCACGACGACGTTTTCTTTCCATCTCCCTGTCTTCGCGTTTCTTTGCTACATCGTCCTGCAGAATACAGTATGGAGGGCATTAGTGTTAAAGGATTTTAAAAGGTTTAAAAACCCTTTCGATCCCATGTGTATTAGTACCACATGAAACGCTATTCCAAGGTATTGAAATATATAAAAGGTGGGTTAAAAATTTCTAAAAAAGTTTCCGAACTTTATCCGGGTAAAAACCATCTTCAGGTAATAAAGTTTCCGCCTATCGTTGTTGATTTAAAAGATCTAAGTTATTCCCATGGGAAAAAGAAAAATGGATGGCTTGTGGTTTGAGGACAGTAATTAGTAAAGCCTCGAGAATTTTTCTCGATAATTTTTTCTCTTCTTTCTCCTGTATTAGTAAATTTTCCCAACTAGATCACTCACTTTTCATCGAACTAGTTTGGGAGAGTTTTACCTTTCAACTTCAGCAGTTTCTTTGTTTGATTTAATCTATACTTTCTTATTTTGACCTAACGACTTGTTTTGTAGAGGCTAAGTGAGGAAAAGTTAGATTATGGTTATTGACTGGGAATGAAGAGTCAAAACAGTCATCTCCAACAAGTTCAAGTAATCTTTACAAATGATTTAGCAAACGGTGTTTATCTAAAAATCTGCGATGCCACGCATTTTAGACAATGAATGTTATCCAGGTGAAAGAATTTTCGATAACTACTACGTAGCGTTTTGCCAATAACAGTTAATCACGAAAGTTGAAACTCTGGGAAAACAATCAAGCTGACCTGACTGGTAAATAGTAGGTGAGCAGCCAAGAGAAACAAATATGGTCAAAGTAACGCCGAAAGACCATCTTTCATTCGGTTCACAGAGGTACACTAGGAAAGCACTCAAAAGATGTCGTTTTTAAGTTACTTATAAATTGAGTATATATCTTATTTATTAGTCTTCAACTGCGAAATGTTTACAGCTATGATTGACGAACTATAGGTTCTGATTACTTTAACCTGGATATCTATGTTAGAGAGTGAGTGGAAACTGCAGAAAAAGAATTATATTTGGGTATAAACCTTACTTTACTCCATCGAAAATGTTTTTGAGTGACAGAACTATCTGAAAACGGAGTTGGTACAATGAAAGCTGCACCTCTATTAGTTTACCTGTAGTTCTTTCAACCGATCACGGATCTTGATGAAGCCCATATGTAGTTTACCACCAAAATGATCAGCAAGTCTGAAAGAATAACAAACAATCAGCATCATTCTTATAATCGATCATTTATAAGCTAATGTAAAAAAAAAACAAAAAAAATGCTTAGCTTGAAGGTTTCAAAAAGTCATAAATTCTAAAAAACAGAAAAGAAGAAAACAGAAGTAGACACTCCTTGTTGTGATTGAGTTTAAAACAATTGGTGGGCATTTTCAAGCAAACTTCAGTCAAATTTTCATATGAAACTATTAATTTTATAAACACACTGAAGAGGTTTTTGCCAAATTACAAGCAGTAGAAAGCTGTGAATTAGATGAAAGTGCTGCAAAATTAAGACTGGAAAGGGGAAGTTCTTAAGGAGAGACGCCTAAACCAGAACAACTCACAAAGCCAAGACTAAGGAAATCTAAACCTCTTGTTTTGTTATATGTAACATTTTATCTTATTTCATAAGATTAAACTTTATGCAATTTTTTGTTTGTACATTTTTTATTATAAATTCTTTTAAATTGAAAAAATGAAATAGAATAGGATAGGGTATTTACAACAAGACTAAAAAAACTCTTTGGTATATGTACAGCATGTGTATGCAATCAAGAGCATTAATTTTTTTCTTTATATCTTTCAGCACGGCTTTCCATTTGAAATGTGTCACTGAGTGCCCTATTCAACAATAGCATCTTTCCAGGCCACTTATTTTAGATGCCTATGGCACCAACAGTGCCGTCAACAAGCTCTGTATAAAGATTTAATAAGGATCTAAAGACAAAAGTTGATTTATTTCTTTTTAATACAACCAACCTCCTGTCATTGTCATACAAGCTGAGGTATGCAGCGCAAACTTCACACACCCTCAATTTCTGCTGCTGAACTGAAGACGATGGCAAGGTGTTTCGATATTTCTCCTGTGTTTAAAAGACATTGACCAACACTTAATAACAACAAAAAGTTAATAATCATCAATAACAATGATAATACTCAATCATCATGATAGGTTTGAATAATCTTTCTATTGTTATCCAGCTCAATTTTCTAAACATAATATTAAAAATCTTACTTTTTCAAACTCTATTTCAGAAAAAATAATCATTATTTACATTTTATCATCTTATTCATGAACAGTAGTGTTTAGTTAGTTGTAGTTTATTTGTTTTTAATTTTTTACTGTAGCTAAAGATATATATAACTGATTTTACTTTTTTTTAGCACATTGACATTTTTAAATGCGCCCATCAAGCATGTAAACATTATCATTACTATTATTCAAGGAAAAATACAGGGTTTTTGCTAGCATTTAGAAGTACTGGATACAATGGGTCAACTGGTGGATGGCATGAGCTTCTAGGGAGCAGGGGCATGTTCCATAGGACTCCCAAAGGAATCAGAACCAAAGTACAATTTAGGTTACTATCCATCAGCTAAGGGTGGCCTTATTACCTCTCCTACTTCGCCCTTTGTTCTCACATTTTTACCCTGAAAATAGTATCTGCAGTTACTAACAAATTATTGTATTTATACTACACTAACACTTATCACTTGTTTTTTTAATTAGTTTGTTCCAATTGTGTTGAATCTTTTTTTAAATTTGGATACCTAACTAGTACTTTGGTTCTTAATTATTAACTACAATATTTAAAACAGTGGGTTACCTCTGCAACTTTCTTCTCTGATTTTAGATTTTCTACTTCTTTCAACAGTTCCATTGACTCTTCCACTTTCCCTTCAGCACCTTTTAATCAAACACATCATCAGGCAGTGGCAACCAAACTAAAACTCCTTATAAGAAGTTTTAGTTTGGTGGCTAGATAGTTTGCAAATGGGCCAATATGTAGTTGTAATCAAGCAATGTTTGTGCTCCTGGATTTCCTGAAAATCCATGACTTTCCATAACTTTTTCAATGCTTTTCTCAATTTACCATGACCTAGCATTGTTATTTTTTCCATCAATACATCAAAAGTAGTTTCATTTTCCCTTTTTCTAGCATAATGCAAGCTAAACAAGGTGAAGAAAGGGACGTTTACTTTGAGACATTACCAAGTTCAAATCTAGGATTAAAATCAGCAGTAACTGATGTATGGATTAGTTATATTTTTTTCTACACATTCTTACCATTTGAAATTCTGCCAGTTTTTCATGCATTTCCAGGGCTGGAAAACGAAATTTTAAATTTTCATGACTTTCTAGGTTTTCCATGACCTGTACGAACCCTGTCAAGAGCAGACCTTGATTCCGGGTTGGCCAATTTGCAAATTGTGTTCCAAACAAAACCTTAAATTGAGGCCAAGTTGCTTATTGCTTCTGTAACAGTTACATTATTTTTAAAAGCATGGCCACAAAATGATGGTTTCAGTTGTGTGTATTGGATATGAAGTGACTATTGCCCCCATGGGGGGGAGGATAATCCCATATATTGCCTATAAGGGTATGTGCTGCTAGAAAGGGTATGGTATTCAAGCCATTTACTCTGGGATAGGGTCTAGTATCAAAGAAATTTGGTCTAGAATAGGTTAACATTTAACAGGATTGCTAAGTGGATACAAAAATTGTAATAACAAAACAATGAAATCCAGAACACTTGAGTGCAAAAAATATACCTGGAGTTTTATATTGAGTCAGGTGTTTTTGCTTTTCGATTACACATAGTATAAAAAAAATTCTAGTTTAGTGTTGGGATTTAAAATGGGTATTCTGGTATAGGGTCACAAAGTTTACAGAATTTACTCTAGTAAAGGGTAGGACTTTTTGAACCCAGTGGCACTACCCCACCCAAAATATATTGGAGTACCCCCCAAGCGGGGGCTATTGCCCAAATAAAAATTTTGAGGACTTACAATTTTTATTAAAACTTTGTATTTTCCTACTGTACCAAAGTATTCTCAAAGTAGAAGACCGAAATCCCTTTTTATCTGAGGGGAAAGAACTCTTGCTAAAAACTAATCAAATTGGGCTTTTAATAATAACAAAGCCAATTTAAGCACCATGGAATTTATTTACATGTATATAAGTGCAACTCAGAACTTGCAGCCATTTAATGCAATAAAATTTTTTTTTTTAAGTTTTATTTTTTTGATAAGAAGATCCTTCTTACCAAGTGTTTCAGCCTCTGCGAGTTTCTTGCCAATCTGCTCAGCTAAGTCATGCACCACTTGGGCCTGAAAGTTAAGTATCGAGTAATTTAAGCAATAATACTGGATTGAACTAACAATGAAAAAAAGACATGTTGCTTTTTAAGAGTCAAATTTACTTGTAAACTGTTTTTTCTTGTAAAAACTTGTAAAGGGTACATCACTAACAGAATGTTATTGAAGTGATTAATATTTATTGGATTAAAAACTGTCAGCACCTTAAAAGAAAATTGCAGTTTCAAAATAGGAGAAGTAGGGAAAAAAACCTGGTCTAACAAGTGCTTGCATCATAAAATTTAAACTAAAGTCATATGATTTCTTGATAGAGGTTACACATGTGCAAAAAAAAACCCCTTCAGGAGGTTTTTGTGAGTTTTTGTTTTTCAACCAAAACTTGAGTGATTTTTTGCACCCCCTTCACCCAACACAAAGTTGATTGCTGGATGTTAAAACATAGGAAGTTTTTGTACTTGCTGGACAAACAACACTTGAAGGGGTAAGGGAATGCAAAAGTGTTTCATTATTTTTGTTGGGGATTGTAGCTCTTGTTAGAGCTTAAATAACACTTTCTGCTAAAGTAGTGAATTATTTTACCTCTTCAGTTTTGTCTTGGTCATCCTGAGTCTCTTCAAGCCTTTTCTTGGCAATCTGAATCTTGCGATCACAATCCTTTATGAAAGCTTGAAGGTGTTCCATTTGCTATAAGTCAAAGTTCAGAATCATAGATCACCAGAGCTAGCCACAGCTGGAACTTCCTAGACTTTAGAAGCTACTTTTTGGGCCAAAATTTTCGGCTTTTCCACAAAACAGCTTAGTAACAATCCCAAAAACTATTAAAAAATTACTCCTTATTCAAAAACAACAACACTTATTTTATTTTCTTTCTATGCTATACGAACTACAATACCTGTCTTTCAGTGGTAGAAACTGACAGTTGCCAGTGTTGAAATGCACTGACAAGCTTAACAGTGCAAGATGAAGGGCAATCTACTTGCATTAAGCCTTCAGGTGACATATAACCACCACCTGGTTAGCTTAGTTACTTACTTAATAACCACCACCTGGTTATCTTTCGTACAGGAGGCCTGGGTTCGATTCCCAGTGCCGGACCTTCACTCAGGGTCTTAAAACAACTGAGGAGAAGGTGCAGCCTTTGCCCTAACATCCGTAAACGGTTTGACCTTCAAGTCTTTTTGGATAAGGGCATTAAACCGTAGGCCCAGTCTCTCGATCTCCTATCGAGGGACTTAAAAAAACCCACAACACTTGTTGACAAAGAGTAGGGCGATCCTGATATTGTGGTCTGTCTCTTCTACTATAAACTGAGGGCAACTCTTATGAAAACAGTTGTGAGCCGTGTAGAAGGGACTGTCTAAGACCCTCAACACCAGAGTCAACTGTAAACTATTGTTAAGCACCTTTGATCATCTACCTATGGAATGCTATTTATTATTATCATTATTATATAATCATTATTACAACCAATAAGGCAACAACACTTACATCAACATCATACCCATATTCTCTTTTCTTCGAGGCAAGCTCAAAGTCAGCTTTTAAGGCAGCGGAGTGCATCTTGGGGCACTCGCCAAGGTCCATTTTCTAAAAACATTTATTATTCAAAATTTTAGAGGCAGACTATTTTGCTAGTATACTACAAACATCTTAAATTTTATTTGCAGAGCACAGAAATTATAGCAATATGGTAACAGCAGCTCAGAAGTTTTTAGTAGCTTTTGAAAAAGAGGTATCCATGGCAGAATAAGTGGGTACAAGTTAAGGTTACACAAGCTCCCTAAGGAGGTTAAAAAATTAGTCCTCAAGAAAGTTCCTTGCTGAAGTAAGAAATTAAAAATTTCATATTTCTAATATTGTTTGAAAAAGTTGCCACTGAAGTTGCAGAGCACCATGCAATAGTACTCTGGAATTCTGTTCAAATAATAGTACAAATGAAAAATGGTACAGATAAAAATATCTTTGAAATCTAATAATAGAACAGCTGGGCAAAATTATAGTGTAGAGTGCAAAATTTTTGAGAGTTCAATCATAGTATTTACCACATACTTAGCAAGATATTTACATTTATTAGTAGGCTGGTGAAAGATAGAGCAAATCAGTCACCCATATCAAACCCCAGTAATTTGAAAATTGGATAATTAAAAATCCTTGCCAATTCCAACAAATCCAATTTCTCCAGGATTTGATCTTATAGATACAAAACCAGTCAATTCAAACTTGATCAATTTGAACTGCTGATGATAACTGGTTTTCATTTCCAATTCAGAGTTCAAGTTAACAGGATTATACTCTACGGTATAAGTAATAATTATTAAGTAATAATAATTATTATTAGGGATGCCAGAGTACACGGAAACTGTTCACAGCTGTTACTGGGCCCCAGTTTAAATTCCTGAACTACTGTTGACTCAAAACATTAAAGTCCCTATCAAGCTTATTTTTTACTTTTTGGATTAAAACTGTTGTCACCTGTTAACTAAAAATTTGAATAACCAAAGAAAATTTCCAAGTCTAAGTATGCTTTTAAACCAAAATAAGATTGGAATGTAAATTTTGACTTAGCAGGCTGGGGACTGGTAACCTGTGACATTATGTGGTTTTTGTTCAAAAAAATTCATTTAGAACTGTTAAAAAATATCATAAAATTTTTGTTTCGAACAATTTCAAGGAAATAATTTAATGATTAAAGTTATAACAATGTGATTATTGTTGCCAGAATTGATTTTTTTGAGATAAAAGATTGTCACTGCTTTATGCTACGTCAGATGCCTCCTACTTCGTCATCTGTGCACACTTCAAGTCTAAAAAATGTAACAGAAACAGCAAGAAAAGGTTTTATTTTCAAAAATTACTATAATCTTTTCATCTGGAACTTAAAGAAATAAGCTTGATAGGGACTTTGAATAATACTTACAGTGTTGTTAAATAGCTCATGTGGACAAAGGCCCATGATATAACTTTTGCACACTCTATCATCTGTAAACTTGACATCATCATCTCTGGAAACACCTGTAGCAATGAATGGCAGAAATTGGGCAATCAGCAAAAAAGATTCATAAAAAAGATCTACTCTAAAATAATTATCAGTCAATAGTTGGAAAAAATACTTTTTCTGGTGTCTTTAAAAAATTGTTCTTGTGTATATGCTCAACTAAAAATGAAAACCCAGGAACAAAGAATGGCTTTGAAGTAGATTTAATAACCAGGTCCATAGATAATAAAATAAATATTTACAATATTAATAATACAAACTTTTCCCTGGGCTTAAATGTATCCACGCCAAAAAGCACCAATCAACAGATTACTGGGAAGGCAATATGGTTAGTTTAAATGCAACAGATCAAATATTGAATGCAACTTGTAATGTCTGGTAGACTAAATGAATATCACCACAAGACCAGTTTTCTTGACTATAAAAATGCAAAATGGTACAAGGATGATAAGATTTGTAGACTAGCTAGTGGTTTCAGAAAACCCCTGTTTAGTACATGTTCTGTTTTCAATACTTGGATAAGTTACAAGGATAAGAATAAATTTAAAGTGAAGTTTATCGGTTTGCTTTTAACCATCAAATTTAATTACTGGTCAGTGCTCACAAACTCTCATTTCTATCAAACAAATTCAGACCTATATTCTAATTCAGTAAAAAATATACTGTTCTGTTCACCCTTTTTGCTGAATTGAATAACTGTGCAGCCAATGATATTCAACTGTCAGATTTGTTGTTCATCTTAAAAGAGAAAGAGCCTTTCTGGGGCTTATATGACAGAAAACAAGAATTTGATGCTAGCTTAAAGTTCTAAAAAACGATTAAAAGCAGTCCTAGCCTGTAGGTTTAATATTTTTATGTCACAAAACTGCATTTGAGCCCTAATTCATGCTAGTTAGCACGACAAAATACTTGAGCACCTGCACTCAATTTTAGTTTGGCAATTTTGCAGACTATTTAGAACTGTGCTCAGCAGGATTGAGTTTTTCCACTAAAATATTAATAACTGTTTAACTAAAACATTCATATGGTTCTTAAGGGCAGTTTACCAATCAAAACCACAAGTTTTAGCCTTGAAAACCCCTGAGAAATTAAAACAGAATTTGCAACTGAAATAATTGTTGACACTTTACCATAATAATTACAAGTATGCAAATTGAATTGATACACATGCAACTATTGTGCAGACATATCAATTTTCCTTTATATCATCTTCTGTAAGAAAGTTACAGCATATGGGAATTGCTAACACAAGTATCTCTGTTTCGCTCAAAATCTAATCAGTTTTTATGTTTTTACTTTTTTATGTTCTTATGGCAAATGTTGAGACATGGCTTCACAGGTACAAAACGAACTCAAAACAGCTTATGCACCTGTCTCAAATCCCTGATAGACATTGCTCAGAGCAGTTCACCCCTTAACTGCTTGAGCTCTGTCAAGTAGAAGTTAGTTAAACCTACTTACGTTCCCTTACTTACGTGTCCTTTGAACTTGATGTTTAATCAACACTCCCCAAATAGTGTTTCTACTTTGCTACCGGCCTTTGTTCGGAAAAAATAGTTTTTAATTATCTGGTTGGGAATTGCGTCTTGTGCATAATTCAATAAGATTTTGGGCAAGATATTCAAATATTATATGAAAACTTTCCATAGCTCGCTTTTTAGCACTTGATATATCAAAATTAAGGTGAAACAAGGAAGCAATTTCCCTTTTTTTATTTTTACTTAATTCAGTTTCGACCGATTCTTCGTAGCATTTCCGCAACTGGTAACGTAAGTTTTGTAACGTTTTTAATACTTTCCAAAGCATGAGCGTTAAAATACTGTAAAGCTAAAAATGAGGCCGTTCTAACCTTTAACTAGAGATGTATGATCGAAACAACAGAAAACAAAATATAAAACTGCTCAAGACTCACGCTTCTTGTCGGCATGTGACGGCCCAGAATGCATAGATGTGAGGCAGCCCATACGAACAAGTTGTAAGTTCTATTCATTTCATGGAAAGATAAAGACCGAATGAGCAAACTTGAAAAAACGAAATCTCTAAAGTAAACGCGTTATTGCAGCGTTAGGAATGAAAACTTGATTCACTTCAAACTTGAAAAAATTACTTCAGTTCAATCCACAAATTCCCATTGTTATCTTGGCAGTTTACCATATGACGCTTACTTACCATCTCGCTGTGTACCCATCAACTCGTCCAACATCTTCCTCATTTGCTCCTGGGCAGTCATTTTCAGTACTCAAACCAACCTTTCAGCAAAAACAACTTAGAGCTTCGCGTTTACTGGCCGTGTTCCATACACTGTTCCACCACGTTCATGTACGTCGACAACAATGGCGGACAAACACTCCGTACTCATTATGCAATGCATTGTGGGACTTATCCCGTCACCCCAATCTTCAGCGCGTTTTTCAAAAAGCGCAAATGATAATAATTTTCTGAATTACCTTAATATCAATAGTCTCAATATATTGAAGCAACACCGTGACATGGTGACCGAAGTTAATAAGTTTAAAAATCAAGAGAAACTGTATACATATAAATGAAAATTTTTTGCTTTACTTCAATTCTTATACAATAGTTGAAAGTTGTGTCAATTACCCCTTACCTTAGTGTTGTTACTGACTCGAATCTTCGCATAAGGCCAAACAAAAGTGTATCGAGTCTCGGTAAAACGATCGAATCCAGTTGCAGCTCTTTTAATTAACTATTCATTTCCGCTTTCAATCTTGATAAAAAAATAAATGGTTTTAACAATTACTAAACTGTGACTGCCTTTTTCCAAAGGAATAGATTAACTCTGCTTACAGATCAAATCATATTTGTTTTTCAGGATGTGACGTAAAATGAAACAATGGAACTTGCACATGACATCGAAAAAATGTTGACAAAAAGATAAAACACTAATATAGACCGACCCTAATTTTAAGTATATGCGATCGGAGTGATGGTTACTCTTTTCTTTGGCCTTAGAGAGTGTTCTTGATGCATCTTTGTGTCAGCAATTCGCCCCCCCGGGGACCAATGGCAGTGTTGAAAGACTTTAATACTTAAAAAGAATACAAGAATCTAAAGAGCCGATAACATTCTTTTGCATAGCATCAAAGTATCGCTTTCTTAGACTTTTGTAAGAACTCTGCCTTGTACAAAACAACAAAACTGTAGTAAGCTATAGTGAATTGTAAAAAGAATGTTTCCAATATACACTCAACCCTGCTGTTGGTCGCTTTAGGGAGTTTAAGATACGTGTACGCCAACTGCCGACGACGACGGCAGAAAACAATGGTGAATATAGCCTGCTTGCAGGCGGTGAGTGTTTTTTGCGGCGCCATCTTGGGTTTCGTGGTCGAGCGGAATTGGGGCCGAGCGAAAAACCGAAAAGGCCCCAATTCCGCT
>JANVCF010154413.1:0-11377 GCA_025388745.1 Hydrozoanthus gracilis
AAGATCGCGTTCAATCAACTAGCACCGTACTTGGTTACTAAAGATCGCCTTTCAACAAAGCAGAGTTGAAATAAAAATTGGCTTTCCACTGAAACATCTTTAGTCCATTCTACAGATTCTAGAATCAAATCGATGGACCAGAAAAAATAACTGCTGCTGTTTTACTGGATATGAGTAAGTGCGTCTACGTCTCGAACCTTCCTAAATCGGTAAGAGAGGACAAATTTCAAAGCACTGTTATATCGACGTTGAAAAACTACGTAGCACTCTTTCCACGTTACAATTCATATATTTTCAATATACATTTTTAAAAACTGGTCATGGATTATACGTTTGTTCACCGAAAAGCTCGATCTTGCCTACTTAGTAAGAATACGTCATAATTTGTTGCAAAAAATGTTTGGCTGTAAAACTTGGTCTGCTCCTTTAACGGTGCGAGTTTTAGTCGGGGTTGGCACATTTGTAACATGTTATAAACGTATCACCTCCACTACGGCCAAGGTTAAATTCGGGCAGTTTCTGTTTTGTTACAGCTTAGTGTTGAAACGTGCATCAGTTTAGCACTAGAATTCGACAATATATCATTAAAAGAACAGGTTTTGCTAAATTAAAAGCAGAGTTTGTAACAAACCGAATAAAGCTTGGAAAAACGGCTAAATGCTTTCATATTGTACGTATCGGATTTAACTAATCAAAAGTTAAGTCAAACGAAAAGTCAACTTATCTTATGCGATCATAGTATATCTCAAAATTATGAGCCTTGAAAATTTTTGGTAAAGAAGATGGTTTGTTCACGTTTTGTATTGCATTTTTACTGCTTTACTCCAAGATCGTGGAAACCAAAAAGCGTATAAAAAAGAGAGCTATTGTGTAGCAGGCTGTTGCAAAATTCAGGGCTGCAAATATATACCCGCCGGTAAACAATGTGTTACAACGGGTTTTTGTTTCATAAAGGGGAAATAACTTGGTCATGCTTTTGTTTCGGTGGCAGTATCTATTGACCAGAAGAGGCAAAACAGTCATTTTAGTGTCAACCAAGCAAACAATGTTAACTCCATAAGTTTGAGAAAAAAAGAGGGTGGTAATAATGTAATCTTGTTAGCAAATGTAAAACAAAAGATGGCTTCGTCTAGAACTTTTTTTACTTGTCTTTACACATACAGCACCAGTCTGAAGTAAAGCATCATTTCTTTTGACCTACCAAATTAGTACAAAAAGTTTTTGGCCAGTAAACATGAGAGTCAACTTCAAAATAAACCTTTTCTTCTGTTCTTGGCTTAAAAGGCAACTAAGCAAGGAAGAGTCATGGCAAATCACTCACCCGAATACGGAAATAACAGCCAAACCGCAACACAGAATCGATAGTTCCACAGATGACGAAAGAATAACTTTTCCTTCCTTAAACATTTTTGGAATATGTGGAATATAATCAGCAAGCTAAGAGTAACGGATTTGATGGAAACGAAATGCGGTTGAAAGTAAAAAACATCAAAACTCCGTTTAGCTACAAGATCTGCTGCTTGCTTTCGGTAAGACCTGTTCAGTCAACCGTTGGTTTTGACATGTGTCAAGTTTATATAGCTATTGAGTCATGCATGCTCATTTTGACATCTGAAACTGGCCAAATTTGATTCAACGCAGCATATTGATTTAAAATGCAAATTATATATGAATGTGCTGAGTCACGAGAGTTTGCGACCACGAAGGGCAACTCTATATAGAGGAACATGAGAGGAGTGTTCTTCAACTATATAAAGAGCGAGCTGGTTAACGTTTATCAAGTTTGAGTTATTCAAAGATAACTTTTATACTTGTAAAATTCTGAAATTTGGAAACTTGAGAGAAATCACAAAGCTCGTTTTTAGCACTCTGGTGAACTCCTTTGTACATTGTGGGGAGTTTCAAAAGCTAATGCTGAAGTTAAAAAACCGGTTTTAAAGATATCGTTTTCCAGTAACGAAGCTGAATGCAGAACCCCTACCATTTATAAAGTGAGAAATTTATTTAAATCTATATAAAAACCGTTTACGGATAAACTTTGACTCCTTTCTTTAGTTCGGTTTCAAGCTTCAAATTTACCGTTTCTAACGTTCATCGGCTTATATAATGACACAGACCAACATCCTTATATATGGAAAGTAATTGTAATGTCGAACAGAAAACTTCAAGTATCGGATCGACCGGAGATTTCCGAAGGCTTATTTAAGTTATGAAACAGTTTAAAACCATTTGCGCTTGTTGGATATGATTTGATTTATATTGGTATTCGCCATCTCGAACCCAACGCAGGCTCCTGGAATAATTATTAATATATAATAAATATTATATTTTAGAGCTCATGAATATCGTAATTGAAGGAATGCAAATGATAGTAAATGATTGTGAAGGGCCGTGTTATTAGTTATTTAAACTTGAAATATATATCTGACACTGAAACTATCCAGAAGAAAAACGTAGAATTAAAGAACCATTTAATTTACAGATGGCTATTCAAAGCAATGCTTTTTCTTTAATGTAGCAATTTTACGACTTTATTTTTCTCATTGTACAGCAAATTCCCTTTTACAATTCTTCAACTTTTTCGCTGATTAGTTGTTTTACTATTTATCTGGTAGTCTGTCACACATCTATCTAGACTATCATTTTCTTTTTACCTTTCTTTCATATATTTGATTACATCTCTCGGCTGTGTTTGTTACTTACCATTGATCAACTGTTTACAAAAAACCTAGCCCATTTTGTGCTGCTCAGCTTAGATCAGTTTTAAATTCTTTTGAGCAAAATTTGCCGGTAGTCTCTGTTATACATTAAACCTACTCGTAAATTTATCCTTTTTTAATTCTTGATTTGAAAATAAAAACAAAAAATTATTCATTCAGAGGGATCCGTGAATGACGATTAGTGGAGCTTTACAGTGAAAGCGTTAGAACTTTCCTTAAATCGACCCCTAACTTGGTATTGTAGTTGCACAGTGTTTTAGGATTAAACCAAAAAAACCGAGTAATACATCAACTTACCCTATCCTGGATTTATTCGAAAGTAAAACAGAACAGAATAAAATTGGTACTCAAATATTGGTGCGTAAACATCAAATATTTCGTCAAACGTCCCTTCTTTTGTCAATGTTTTATTTCATAAACAAAAACACGACTAGCAACTTCATCAAATCAGACTGAATGGTAGTAATTAAGAAAAATTCCACTGTCGTAACAGGAAAAACAGGTTTAAACTAACCAGAGCGATGCTAAACAAAACACTTTAAAGTGAAAGAGCATATGACATGAAATAAGCTTTAGAGATTTTCAAAACGGAACTGCAAAAAACATTGGTTTGCCAGATTTGATAAAGAAGATGAAAACAAAACTAAATATAGCATATATAATTTTTTTGTCGCTTAAATGACGTTAGGCGAATCGCGTCTCGCCTCAGACCGTCCAAAATAGGTTTTAAAACATCCGTAACTGCTAGAGTTAAAATCGTTTTTTTATTTCCTAAAATAGTTTTGCTCTGCTGCACCATATTTATTTTTACTGAGACAAGACAATCGTGACCTGACTCATTGTTTTGGGATTTTGGAGTGGTCACCTTTAGCGAGAAAATTTTTTAATTCTATTCAATATGTTTATTGGCGTATTTTTGTCATGAATTGGCCAACATTTCAAATTTGGTTTATTTGCCACTCATTTACATAAATAATTAGATAACTTAAATATATTGATATAAATAGAGAAAAGGTGACGAGAAGGACCATAAAAACCTCAGAGCTTAATCGATATGGAGTCCTCACCATAGTAAAATAAGTACTATGAATCAAAACTAATACTATTAAGTCGGTCAAGTGGTCAAGTTTTATATTTACAAACAGCTACTCACAGAACAAGACAAACAAAGAAGGGAGTATTCAATGTTCTAACAGAAATGCATACCCCTAATTTGTATACGTTTTCAACGCGCGAGCCTTGTTTGCATGATAGCCAATATCCATGGAAACGGATGATACTTTGACCAAAGACAGCAATGGCAGGTCCTTCGCAGAAAACGCGTGGTTAACTTTAGAGCTTTTGCACTTCTAGCGCGCGTTATTTTTTTAAATGATACGTATATTGCAGGACAGCACAATGACGAAATAAAGATATTCTGCTACTTTGGGCTTTTCAACCATCAAGATTATTGAACTGTTTCGGGGCCAAATTCGATGAAGTCAAGGCTTCGAACACCCACGGCCAAAGTTCATGATTTATGTGCACCTAGTCATAAGACATCTTCAGCGCATATGTTTACAGAGCAGTTTGAGCAACTACTCACCTATAACTGTGGGAAGTAACATTGTCAAAGGCTTGGAACAGAAAAGATATGGTGAAACACTCGAACTCTCACAAAATTGAAAATACGAACTGCACAAGTTGGCAAGAATAAAGTGAGAAAATCTTCGACATCGAACTGAAATTGATAAAAACTTTGTAGAACAAATCTGTTTTAAAATCTTCGGAGTATTCGCTAACGAAATGCTATTCGCATCACGTCAAATCTGACGGAAATATTTGCTGAAAACGTAGCTGCACTCTTTCAGGGCCGAAAAGCTGTTTAGCCTACTAACGTATTTAATGTGCACCAAGTCATAAAGCAAATAAGTCACAATCCTTGTTCGATTAAGATTCTACAATCCCTCAACTAAAAGAGTGTGAAGTGAGAAAACAAGATATGTACTCGTTATTGAATTGTGACTAAAAAAGAAAACCGGTGTCATTCGCAGCGCAGCATTGGTGTTGCAAGAAGGCTTTGAATAATTTGCTTACACCACGTTGGTATTAAGTATAAGCTGGTCGCTACAATTACATTCCGATCGTAACAAATGCCGCAGCGGCACAACCGATAGCGTTTTGCACCCGAAAGCTAGCGTACCTGGGATCAACACTCACCCGGAACCTCATTTTTTTTCTGTATTCCTATTGCTGAATTTTTCTTTTTCATGGCTGGCTCTCATTCCATCATCAAATTTCAAAGAAATATTTTGTCTTACTATTCGTCATCTTTTTATACCAACGAGCAAGGTATAAATTCAAACATACACAAATATTTTAGTTTTATTTACAGTGATTAATTAGTGCAGCATTTTACAACAATGTCTGGTACACCAGCTACACTAATCACTAGCTCGACTTTCTGAAATTGGCTTCCGTCCGAGAAATTCGAAACGAAAAACAATGCACTAATTTAGCTCAAGTGCACATTTTATCTCGCTCCATTGCAAGTAAACTATATTTAGTTATCCTCAAGCGTGCTTGTTCTGCCGAGGGAAACTTCTGTTGTAGATTAATGCCATGCCCAAACGAAAGGATTCTTCAGAGGATACTATTCCGAAGAAAAAACGGTTTGACGACTTTCAAGGTCCAGCATGAATATAATACTCCAATTGCTGCGTTTCGGAAGCTCTTGGTATCGACCATAAACTTGAGGTTCATAAGTCCAAGGTTATACGCCATGTGCCTGTGGAAAAAGGAGAAACATTAAGGTATTAATGTGTATATCATAGTCTACTGATAGTTTCCCATTTTCTTATTATATTTTGCTTATTATTGGCACTTCGCTATTATTCAGTCTGTACTACAAAGGAGTTAAACAAGCCCTGTTTTGAGTCTTATGGCTTATCAGTCCAAGGACATTTGGTATTGTTATTTCATGGTATTACAATATTACATAAAATCAAAACTTGTAACTTTCCAAACAAAATTTTGCACCACAAGACACATGTGCGGAAAATACGGCTTCGGATCGAACTTAACAGTAGAACAATGTTTCAAATTTGCCCTAAGTGTTTCTTTCAAATATGACATGAGTAAAAATATTGGTCAGTCTGGGTTGGTTTGGGATTGAAGGATTCGGATCACATGACGTTTTTGGCGGGAAATGATCACGTGATTCTTTGAGGTCTTTGAAAACGAGGAAATAGGGAGGTCGGGGCTAGTTGAAACGAGTCGAGGCAGGAGAAAGAAGTAGACAAAGATGAGTTTGATTGTTCCGAAGGCAAAAGGCAGAAGCAAGAAAGAAGGCTGGATGGCGGGCATGATTAAGAGTGATATTGCAGTGCTGTTAAAGCGTATGTCGACTAGGATAATTTAATTTCGTGGGTCCCGGGGATAGACGACAAGATTAAAAAGGATCGGGACGATCCGGCTTACAAGTACAAGGTGCTGAGAACTCATGTGAGGAATTTGGGCGCTCAATACTGGGATTGAAGTGATTGGCACGAGGAGCCCCCCGAAGATGAGAATACCACCTACGAAACGTTGGGAACAGACCCTGAAACCTATATGTACATCAAAGGCCCAGGACCCTGGTTGATGCCGAATGCCCAAGATTGTGTGTTTCAGGCCGCCCAGGTGCAAGTCCCCTCTGTCGATTCAGAGGAGGAGGAGGAAGAAGACCCCACCACTAAACGCAAGAAACTGAAAAAGAAAGATCTGGGGTCGGCTCAAGTGTTTGCGGTCCCTCGAGGAGCCAATCCCGAGGGGGTTCCTTTTACTTTGGTACCCCCGTAGACTGTTTGAGACCTATTTAAACGAAGTGGTCGTGAGGAGAATGCCATGTTATAACAATTGTTGAAAATGGTCAACAAAATACAACAAGGCAAAAACATTGTGTATTTGTTTATGGTGTCCTCTTCGAGACACTTCTAGTCGGTTCTGGAGTCCCTCGAGGTTCTATTCTAGGACCGATACTTTTTCTTATATATATTAACGAAATCACCAATGCTACAAGGTATTTTAATATAAGACTGTTTGCTGACGATACCTCGTTAACTGTCAGCGGACGTGAATATAGAATTTTAAAAAACTTTCGACTGGCTTTCCTCAAATAAACTAACACTTAATTTATCAAAAACAAAGTTTATAATTTTTCATCCACGACAAAAAGTGAATTAAAACTTCTATCCTCCATTAATGTTGGCTGATCAAGTCATCGAACAAACACACAGTATTAAGTATTTCGGGGTAATAATTGACAACAATCGGGTCCCATATCGGGCGCCAAAAATAATTATGTGAATTCTTCAAGCTTTAATCTTCAGATGTCTCTTAAGCTTTACATCGCATCACATCTCTTCACATCTGACTCGTAAGAACTAACAACCTAAAATTTATACCCTAAACCTAGTCCCTCTCGGACATGTTCATTTTAAACTACTTTGTATAAGACACGACGTAGCGGCCCCACAAACAGCTTCAGTCCATTCGACTTAAACGTTTGTAAATCAGTAAAAGTGTCTTTATAATGTCTAAATGCATAACAAACAAACAGTTAAATGTCTATCGGTATCTCCAAAAGCTTCTAACACGCACAACTTTACAATTGGGCGATGAAGCTCCGTAGTCGCTGTCTTGACCTTTGCAGACCTTACCCTTCCATCTCTGCCAACAAACGTTTCACTAACACGTCCTAGGGGCCATTTACTTCTGTTTAGATCCTGTTCTACGATTACTAGATCTCCGACTTTAACTTTCTTTGGATCGTCGCCCACTTTTGGCGTTCTTGTAAATTGCGTAAATATTCATTGACCAATCTTTTCCAAAACAGATCAGCTAGGTACTGGACCTTACGCCATTGTCTTCGTCCGAAATAATCTTTCCGGGTAAACATTCCAGGGGGTAATTCAGTTATTTTCCTCTGTAGCTAGAAATGGTTATGAGTTAAAGCCTCTACGTCTTTTGGATTGTCAGAAACTGCCACAATTGGTCTATTATTCATGATTGCTTCTACCTCGGCAAGCAAAGTTCTAAGGGCAAACTCACTGAGTAAACTGCTTCCAATAAGTACCTTCAAGTGTCTCTTTGTGGTCTGTATAAGTCGCTCCCAAACGCCTGACATGTGGGATGCTGCAGGAGGGTGAAAACCCACTTAATTCCCTTTTGTTGGAGATGTTGCTGAATTTTAACTTCATTCCAATTGGCGATCGCTTGACGTAATTCTCTGTCCCCACCAACAAAGTTGGTGCCACGATCCGACCGAATCTCTTCTGGGGGTCCCCGTCGACTGGCAAACTGACGAAGAACCATTATAAACTCATCAGTTTCTAGTGATGGTACCACTTCAAGGTACACTGCTCTCGTTGTCAAGCATGTAAATAGACATCCCCATCGTTTTGCATTTCCACGCCCGTGCTTTACAAACATAGGACCAAAGGAATCTACACCAGAATATGTAAATGGTGGATTGTAAGGCACCAACCTCGATTTTGGTAATGACCCCATCACTTGTTTCATTGGTCTTGCATTCATGCGACGACACTTCAAGCAAGAGTTGATAACCTTTTTCGTCATAGTTCTTCCACCAACAATCCAGAAAATTTTTCGAGTTTCAGCTAAGGTTTGTTCTTTTCCTGCATGAGCAACTTGTTCATGGCAATGTCGAACAATCAGTTGACTGACATGGTGATCTCTTTAAACAATTGGATGCTTTTCATCGTAAGACAAAGTTGTTGCTTCGTCTAAGCGGCCTCCAACACGGATGATACCGTCCACCAAAGTGGGTTTCAAACTTACAATTTTACTTCGTCCATTTACTCTCTTAAAAGCTTTAAGGTCACGAATTTCTTGAACAAACAACTCTCTTTGAACACTTTTAGAAATTAACTTGGTTGCTTGGTTTAGTTCTTCGACAGTCAGTCCACCTTTCAAACAAGTAGCTTTGTTTCGCATCCAGTTACAAAATCGTGCCAACCACGCAAATTTGCACTGCAATTGATACAGGTGCTACATTTTCTCAGAAGATCTTCAAGGCTTGATTGTCGAGGGTTAAACTTGACTGCAAGCACATAAGGCGTCAATCTAATGTTACCTTGTTTACTTGCGATTGCAACTTGCTGCGCATGTGCTTGTGCTTGCACCTCTGGATCGTCTTCGGGAATTTCTCCAACATCGGAATTATTTGGCCAATTTGTTTCAGGTTGCCACAAGAACTCAGGAACTCTCAGCCATCTATGTTGGATTGATAATTTTGTTGCCTTTAAACCCCTTGACGCATCATCTGCTGGATTTAATTTGCCTGGACAGTGAAACTCTATGAGCAACATAAGTGTGAAAGCGTTTCGATTCATTCTGAATGTATTGCAGAACTGTCTTTGAGTCGGTCCAAAACACAACACTATCAACTTCAAAGGTTAACTCACTTGCAATAGCTTGGTATACCCTCACTGTCAAAGTTGCAGCTTGTAATTCAAGTCTTGTTGCTGTAACAAGTTTTAGAGGGGCAGTCTTTGACTTTCCAATCAGAAAAGAGCACGGGATTGAATCATCATCGTACAGAAACCTTAGGTAAGAACACATACCATAGCCTTCTTCAGAAGCATTACAGAAGTTGTGCATTTGAACTTGAACTACTTTTTTGTCAGACTGTCGGTGACACCTTGGAATTTCAATCTGCATTAACGCTGGTAGCGCTTCTTTCCACTTTATCCAATAAGCCTGTTCCTCTAGTGGGATTGGATCATCCCACCCCAATTCCAGCTTCCACATCCTCTGCATAATCCTTTTAACTTCCAATATTACGGGGGAAACGAATCCAATAGTATCGTACAATGAACTTATGGCTGACAAAAGCCCTCGCTTGGTCAGAGGTTTATGTTGCGAAACAATTCTGAATGTCAAAGTGTCTCTATTTACAATCCACTGTACGCCCAATGCTCTTTCTACAGGGAGATCGTCAAGATCTAAGTCAAGGAGTGGCTTTGCACGTTCTCTCTTTCGAATAGAAGGCAAGACCTTCCTGCTATTGCTCATCCACTTTGTTAGGCGAAATCCCCCACGCTTAAGGAGCTGTATTCATTCGTGTGTCATTTCAACAGCTGTTTCTTCGGTCTTCACGGATTTTAAAAGATCATCAACCTAAAAATCTCTCTCGACTGTTCTCACAGATTCTTCGCTAAAATCGTCTTTGTTGTCTTTTGCTGTCCTCTTAAGACTATAATTTGCACTACTTGGGGAATCTGTCGCGCCAAAGATATGACTGACCATTTGATATTCACTTGGTGTTTTGCTAAGATCACCGTTATCCCACCAGAGGAAACGCAGAGCATCAGTGTCATCTTGTGGTACCCTTACTTGCAAAAACATGCCTTCGATATCTGCCGCTATAGCAACTGGCTCTTCTCTAAATCGTAGCAAAACACCAAGCAAGTTATTTGTCAAGTCAGGTCCTTGGAGTAACTGACTGTTCAAATAAACTCCTTCGTGCAAATGCAGCTGCATCAAAAACAACTCTTAACTTGCCAGGCTTTTGGGGATGAAATACTGCGTGATGGAGAAGGTACCATGTCTTTCTGGTGTGCCTCGCCACTTCTTCACTTCTCAACTTACGAGCATAACCCTTCTTAAAGAGGTTATCCATGAAGTCGTTGTACTTCTTGTGTAGATCTTCACTTCTTAACAGTTTTCTGTGGAGCGATCGAAGTCGTGCTTCAGCCATTACTTTGTTCTCTGGCAACCATGGATTCTCGCTTCTCCACAGCATTCCAACTTCATAATGGCCATCTTTTATACAAATGGTGTCCTCCATTTTCTTAAGTGCTTTCAAATCTTCGACTGACATTGCTTTGGCGACACTCTCGACCTTTTCGAAATTATCATGTCCAATAAATTGCTTCACTAGTTGGTCTAGATTGTCATTACCATACCTGCAGAAGTTGACAGTGGTCTTCTTTGGCCTTGATTGCCCAGTCTTTACTGGACCGAGGATGGCCCATCCCAGTACAGTGCGCACTGCAGATGGCTCCCCTGCCTTACCTACACGGCTTTCCTCATGTACACGGCACTTGGGAACATTTGCACCTATCAACATGGTGACCTCCTCGTGCTCAACTACTGGAAATTCTATTCCCTTCAGGTGTGGCCATATCGGCATATCTTTCGGTCTTGTCAAGTTAATGTTGAGCTTCTCAACGACCTTAACATCTTGAACAGCAACTGTTCGACCTCGCGAATCTTCAGTCGATCTCACTTTTACATCTACTCGCCCTACTCTCACGTATGACTCTCCAGATAAAGTACATACTGCTAAGTCCTCATAACCTTTAACGTGTAAAATTCAACCTGTTTCTTAAGGACTTAGTTACAGACGACTCTTCGCTTCCAGAGTTTAGTAAAGCATAAGTAGTAGTAGTAATACCATCTTTGCCTATTACTCTCACTGGTACTACCTGAAGTGCAAGTCTGGGGAATTCTCCTGATTTTGGTGTACCCACAGGCTCAGTAACTTTTACACTCAGATTCTAAACTACTGCGGCCCCAATGTCAATGGGCGCCTTCGAATCATGCTTATCACTCACTTCTTTGTGTAATAAAGAACTGTGCTTTTGCTGACAAATACTGCAGCGAGACTTCGA
>JANVCF010154524.1:0-11376 GCA_025388745.1 Hydrozoanthus gracilis
CTCCCCCCTCCTCTAGAAGTTCCGTGTTGTCCGTCTGCTGAACAACTGCATCCGGAACTTCCAACCCTACCAGAATGTACCAAAGTGAAGGGTATATTTTTTGGCCGGTGAGTTGGCTGCATATGGCCTCTCAAATGACAACACTCGCCGTTTTCAAAATCAAATTTTTCCGAGGGGCGATTGATTCTGAGAAGATTCAGTAACCGATCTGACAATTATCCGCGGAGAATGGAAAAACTGCTTGCTTGCTTACGGTTGCTTATATTTTGCTTGTAGAAAAGATGATGATTTCAAATCATCTAACTATCGACCAGTATTTTTCTAAGTTTCGTAAGAAAAACGGAAAGCTCCGCAGAATAATAGTTGGTTAGAGACTTGTGCTAAACCAATGAAAAATTAAGTTAAAATCATAAAAATGATTTTAAGAGGAAATGAGTCCGAATTTCCTTTTATACAATACCCCGACATTTAACGGTTCATGGATGAGTGATTTGAACAAACAGTCAGTATTGAGCAAGGTGAAATAATTGTCTTTAATTACTGAGACTGACTTACTTTTAAACCAAAATATATTGACCGTCTGATGTTATTCCAGCTGCAACTACTGAGAAGGTTAAGCTTCGACATAAGCGACGGAGAGCGAAGGAGAATAAAACAGAGACCGAAAGACGTTTAGAGGTTAGTACCCCGACTGATTTAGCCAAGAAGGACAAGGGAGTTGAATTCTTCCGCCACTATCAAATTGGTCATTAGATTCAAACTTGCAGCATTACACGCTTTTTAACTGAGAACCAGTAAATTTTTCCGAGACTCAATTTCTTAATTTTTCGGCGATTTGAGCCTCAAATTGTTCATAAATTGTTCTTATATATAAGTGTGGTTTAAATCGAATAAAAACTTAGTCTAGGGTATTGCAATATAAATGTATTGGAAAACAAATTGTAAGGACTATCTTCGGGGCAATTATATATAAGCGTACTGCGAATGAATTTGAAGCAACGACTGATTGAGAGAGAAACTGCAAATCATTTCTGTTTTGCTAGCTATAAATTAAATGTCGAAGCTCGGTAAAGTTTCAAAATAGCTATCGAGCCCGAGCCTTAGCTTGTTCTTAAATTGTTCTTAAATTTCGCCCAATCTGAGCCTCGTTGTTCGTATAAAGTTGTTTTAACAAAAAGTAAGCGTGCATGTGATAAATAAATTATTGTCGCCGTGAGATGATAGGAAAAGCTGACGTATCGAGCGTTCGCCTTTCGTCTAAGCATCGTGCCCGTGGCTGAGTAGTTTGTGTCTGTTGATCAGACGAAGGGCTAACACTCGAAACGTCAGCTTTTCCTATCATCTCACGGCGATGATGATTTATTTATCACATAATACTATAATTTATACCACTCGCCGATGCATTCAATAGTTTTTTTAAAAACTATGTACCTGGGATAAGTTTCCGTAGGGGGTTAGGGAACGACGTTGAAACTAAACTGTTCAGCTGTATTTAATCTTTGCAAAATATGAAGTCGTCAATTCGCTTTGCCAACCCGCTCGGTACGGAAAGCTTTTTCCAATTACTTTCGATTCAAACCGAATCGAAAGCGGTGGCACCAGCATTGTACTTGGCTCTTGAGATTGCTAAGAAAACTTTTAGTGCCGAGACCGGTCTTGTCTAATTTTTCATTGGGTTTCAGTTGTGATGCAAATGACTAAACTTTAGCAAAGTAATTGCTTGCATACCATATCACAATCAACCAATGGCTTTGCCTAATTAAGGAGAAGGGAGACATGAAACACTTCACCTAGCGTCATGATCAACTTTAACCTCTACTTACAACACAAACCACAGATAACTTTTCTTTTTGAGCGAAGCACCTTCATCTCTTTCCCAAACAACCTCCCTCCTCGCAGGACCTGGTTTTAAAGGACCTACCGGGTCAGCTATCACGTGATCAAGCTGACCCGGCAGAAATCTGGAAAAAACCGTGTTGGGCGGCCGAAACGTCATATACTCGTGTAGGATTTTTAATTTCAGTCATATGTATGTATAGAAGTTTAGAACAACTGGATGAGTCAAAACATTCATTGTCATACTTACATAGTTCATTCAAAAGATTTGGTACGATAATAAGAAAATAAGAGTTAGTCAAATAAAGCGAGCTGCTACCTGATTAAAATGCAAACATGAAAATTGTTGGTTGTAACCGTAAATATTTAGCATCGTACCGTTTGTTGTATTTGGGGCTGAAAAGGGTTTAACCTTTAACTTAAAAGTTCTCAACTTTGTTTATTTACCTACCAGCCTACCCTCGTTGAATGAAGAGCAGTGGCTGAATACAACAGCTTCACGTACGTCCGGCCAGGCCACGGACGGTGTGGCGAAGGAAGGAAGGCCGCGCAAATGCTCAACTCCAGGCGACAGGAGGATCGAACCCAGGGACTGGCGCTTGGCAGTCACAGTTCTTGTACCAACTGACCCAAGGTCGCGATCGATTTCACCAACTATTCATTGTATATAGATCGACCTTGACCGTTAAGGGGGAACTGAACCATAAATTCAACTTTTGTCAAACAAAATCTTTAACTGATCGAGTGTGACAACGATATTTAAAAAAATTCCTCGTATCGCGCTGACTTTCCAAAAAATTCGAGTTTAAAACACATTACTTGCCGCATTGTACCGGCGGCTCAGAAATAGGGGTTAAGCGGTGGAGGGAGAGTGAGGCTATGACGTCAGACATGGTTAAGAATTGGCTCAGGCTGAAAAATATTCATCACTGGAGTGAGATATCGCACACGATGTAAGTTGTAATTTTCACTCTAACAGTTGAACCGCTCGCTCGCTCCCCATAACCTACGTCACACGTTACCTTTGTTTACCGCTGACGAGTCGACGATCGAGCGCCCACACTCAATGACCTTAATTATAAACAACTCGAAATACGCACATACAAACTAGAATTTCTCGGAAAATCAGCGCGATATAAGAAAAAAAAACTTTTAGATATGTTCTAAGCACCTTGATGGATTTCATTTAAAAAGTGTTGACTTTCGAGTTCAGTTCCCCTTTAAAAACGAGTCTGTTTTTCAACAAAAATTACATGTTGGTAGCTCATAGTAACAAACTATGCAGGTTTCAATTTTTAAAAATTTTATTTTGTTTATTTCAAGAAGTATTGTCAATGCAGACTAGCTCTCAAGCCCAGCTGAAGCGCAAGTCAGTGCATAGAAAATTCTTCAACACAGAACTTCGACTCTATCTATATACCCCGCTCTAAACAGCCCACTATTTGTTTATAAAATCTACCCAAGCACCCTATTCTAAGTCTTAATTTATTTGAATTGAGTCTATACCTTAACTATTCGGAAATGCCTGAACTGATCATACCTCTGTATTAGTCGGCACAGCGGAAAGTGGAATAATGAATTCCTAGCAAGTGTTTAGCAATGAAAAGTGAAAAACTAAATTTAACATAAATATTGAAAATTAACCCAAGTTTGGAAAATGTTTCAATATGAATAATGATATTTCGAGTTTGGTGCTAGAGATTTAAAACGCGACCTAACACCGGGGTTCCGCGCCTACTCTGCATGAGTATAATAAAAACACTTGCAGTTAAAGTTTTAAATTAACTCAAAATATTTAGTTTTCAGTGTGAAAAATCCTTAAAGCTCGTTTTACTTTATCTCCAATCCATATTTACATCGTTCAGTTACGTAGCAGTTACTAACGTTTCAGCCGGCTACAGGGTGCAGTCTCGTCCCCAGAGCCCTCCGTCCCCCTTATGCCACCGGAGCCTAGGCACAAGTTTCACTATCTTTGCCCCGGTGGCTAAGAGGAAAAGAGGGCTCTGGGAAAAGTGTCGAAAACAAGAAGAGTGAGGCTACCAAAGTCCCTAACACTTTTAGTGTCTGGAACTATACCAGCGAAGTATAAACCAAAATTGAACGGGAAACCTTGGAACTGTTCATGCTTTCCTCCGACTTGCTTTACTCAAGAAAATGTTTCTGTCCACTGAATTATTGTTCTACTTATTTTTGAAGTTGAAATAGTCAGCCTCGACCCTTCTGCAAGACTTAATTCACAAAAACCAACAATATTCCTACTTTCTAACTGCGGGTTGAACCACAATCTCGTTCCCAGGGCTTTTCTCCTAGGAGAGGGCGGACGGTCTATCGAAAAAGCCTTGGGAACGAGGCTGGTACCGGTTGAGCCAAATACTAATTTCTAAATACAACAACTTTTCTTTGCCTTTTTTGTCTTGAAGAAAAGAAATGGTTTTTGTAGAGTTTACCCTAGCAGTTAAACCGTCTAATGTGATCATTCACTTTGCTTGTTAAACTACTCAACCATTTAACAAGTCTTAAAAGTTGATATATAGTCAATGAGACAAGAAAATATAAGGGAAGCATATGTTTCCCTTGTCTTTATACTTTCCTATGCGCATTTCTATTTGAGCGGGTAACCCTTATATTTGCGCTCGAGTTTCAATTTTTGTAATAAAGCTAATCCTTTACGTAGTTTTTTCGCTCCACGTTTCCCATAAGTCCTTAAGTAACCGCTGTAAGGGTTCACCGGTACTGCAGGCGCTCTGTACAGCGGGTTATCCCATCTTATTTGGTTAAACCCCAGTCTATTGTTGGTTGACAAGGCAATGTTATTCTCCATTGGAGGTGATGCAGGGGGTCCATAACGCGGACCGAAATAGGGGTTAGCAATAGGGTCCGCATATGGTACCCGAGGAACTTGTGGCGCTATGAAGTTTGTCCCTTGAGGGCCGTAGCTAGAGTAAATATTGTGAGCTTGGATGCTTTGCTGTTGTTGTTTTTGCTGCTGTTGCTGCAACTGTCGTAATCGAGCTTGCTCCTGTTGTTGCTTCTGCAGTTGTAGTCGCAACTGTTCTTGCTTTTTCTTCGCCTCTTTTTGCAATTGCTGCCTTTGCTGTTGTTGCTGCTGCTGCTGCCGTTGCAGGTCGGCAATGTTGATTTGCACATGATCGTTTTGTGCTTGCGTTGCAGTGACAGCGACAGAATTAACTTGCGCCACAGGCCGTGCAAGACTGCTTGCCGTTAGTTTAGTTGCAGCAACAAAAGTGTATGTAGAGCCGCTAGAGGGGTGGTTACCAGGAGACGGGGCAGGTAGTGGAGAAGGGACTGGGTGCGAGTTAGATTCCGTTCTCGCGTGAGCCTGCGGTTGATGCTTCGGCTTCGTTTTCGTTCCGTGCAATATCAGCTGCCACTCGGTGACTACTCCATGATTAGCTTTTGAATCACCAAGGTCCTTAATTTCGAGGGTCCACACCCCCCTAGGGTCCTCACCCCAAGAGTGGGTTGTCATAAAGGGCCATTTGGAGAAACCCTCGTCAGAAAGGTCCTCACTTCTAGGTGACAATAGACACGATTTTGTCCCCATGGGGGAGGTGAGGTGGATGGTCAAATCTCCTCTCCGTGTGTAGTCCAAACTTACCATAAGTTGAACATGTTCTAAGTACACCACCTCGTCTCTTGTACCTCCGCAGCCGTTGGAGTGAATCTTAATCACCTGCCCTTTGTCATATCTCATCGCCCTAGAATTTGATGATAGGTATAAACAACACCTCAACTAATAAAGAATAAAAAAAGCAGTTAGAATTCGTATGGAACGAAATTTATGTTTTCATAATTCAGTGGTTTAGTGTGCGTGAACATCAGATTCACCAATGTTTTCAAAAAATTCCCCTTTGTTTTTTACGTTAGTTTAGATTAATATAAGCAACGTGAGCTTTTCTGGCCACAAATTTGACCCAAACTGTCACGTGGCCACAGCGATAAAGTTTGAAAGTTTATATCTGAACTACTACTCTTTGACCAAAGGAAATGGCTTCCATCGCTTTCACTATCTAGATATCTAGTGAAAATCCAAAGCACCCTATTCTGTTGTTTATCGGTAATATACTTGAGCTCGGCCAACCTTTTCATGGTTTTCTCATGTCACGGCGCTAAATTCGTGCCCAGCCGATGGCCAATTGAAAGCCGTGCGTAGAACAGAGAATTGGGTGAATCTAAATCTGATATTCATACACATTGAATCGCTCAAATTATAAACTGAAAGGTTTTCGTTCCTGATCTTAAAGCACTTTAAACACATAGCCTAGTATGCCTTTGTGTTTATGTGCATTTTTTGTTCGTTCAAATGTCTGTTTGTTTTCTTGCAATTTCTCAGTCTCAGTCTATGTATCTTCGTGCATATCTTTGTATCTGCAAACTCACAGCTATTTTTATATCTGTATCTTTGTAGAAGCCTCGTTTTCACTATAATTTTTAATGTGTGACTTGCGTGTGACTTCGCTTTTACATGGCTCAACGGACATAAATTTACTGAGCTAAATCGCCTAGTCTATACGTACTTCGCGTCTTGATTAATCTGTCCCCGGCATATCGTTTTATCCGGTACAGTCTCATACGTTCTTGGGTCCGCCATGCTAACAATTTTATCAGCTACAAGGAGACCAAATCCAAATTTCTGGTTCACCATTAGCCCAACGCCGTTCCTGCTCCAGTTCTGGTCATGTTTAAGAGGTGCATAGTTTGATGTCCATACCACGATATGCTGCACGTCTCTCCAAGTTAGCTTGGGACTGGTTAATAAAGACAAGGAGCAAATTAGCAGTTTTCCTATTTTTCGTTTTTCTTTATGTCTAAACGTGTCATTAGTGCATGAGAGCGGGGTTGATGAGCTTGAGCCGTCATATTGTGGATGCCTTTATATTAGCTATGATATTTTGCTTTTTCGTTTAGGGAGCAATAAATTACCTTTTGTCCACAGAAAAGCATGGTGGCTCTAAATTTTACCACAATGCGGTGCGGACCTAGCATAGCTGAAACTAGGCCCAAAGAAGGCCATATTCAGTGAGACCTATTTAAGTCTATCATATTCTCTTTATGAGTTTTTATGAGCAACTTTTAATTGTTCGGGCGCTAGGGCTTGTGGGAATTATTTTGGTTGCCTTTTGATAACAATATTTTTTTGTTGAGTTATATTAATTAGTTTATTTATTCAGTATTAGTTTCAACCAGTCGCGTGAGAATTGGCGGCTTATGATCAATGTTGTTCACAAGTCATACCAACCAAAATCAACTCCAAATGGATTTCTTTTTATTGGCAAAAGCCTAGTAATTTTACCAACTTTTTCACAATACTTATCAACAGACTAACTTTGACAATTTCAATTAACACTTGAACAACCACAAAAAGTTTGAGATAATTCCTGCTCAGTTGCTAGAAATGAGTTCAGATGCCTTTCTGCTCATTATACAAAATAACTTCAATATTCTTTTTACTTTACTCACTTCATCTCAAGCGCAAGAGCAATAATCCCGGCAGCCAATGGGGCCGAGGCTGAGGTTCCCGTATGTCTCTCCGTGCATGTGTTGTGTAAATCCGTTGTCACCTGTAGCAAGATTATGAAAGCAATGTTCTATTGTTTGCGTATGGTTGATCAAATCCTTTAGACCTAAGCTAAGCTGAAGCCTTTCTCGAGCCTAAGCGAGTCATTGCGTTGGCGCTTATCTCCAGTTTCTGTAGTGTTAAGCGGATGAGAGTCTGTGACTTCTGCCTTCTGGTACTCATTTATACAGCTGAGTTGACCGGAACAAGTCGGGTAAAGTGTCTTGCTCAAGGACACAAGGACGCACCGCCGACTTTGAATTAAGTTGTTTCCTATGATTAAAGCTTTTTAAAAGCCTAGTATAGTGCAATGAGCCATTTTCAGATAATGCTTCACAGCGCATGCGCATAAAGAAGACTTTCAAGTTGAAATTGAGTACTAAAAAATACAGCAAACGTGTGAAAAGTGAACACCTAGCTTCAACTTGAAGGTTTGTTTGTTTTGCAGCGGAGCGTAATCCGGAAACAGCCATTGGACAGAACGATTTCATTGTGTGGTATCTCTTAACATAGCAAATAGGTTTCAGTACGGCTGGACGAATATCCAAAGCCATTTAAACAGAGTCAGATATTTTGTTTGAGATTAGTTTTCGGTTATCCAAAACTCAAAAACTAACGAAGTGAATGTTTTTTGTCGTGGCCAATGTGCAATCCATGTTGTTTGAGTATTATTTTAATCTAAATTTGGCTGCTCGTGGCCCTCATCTTGTTTGATGTTTCATTTTAATTTAATAAACATTTTTAACAATGCTTCTGTATCTAGATATACAGGTCCGTTGAAAAGGTGATCTTAGTGTTTCACATACAGCTGGACCCCGGTAACTCGAACTACCAAGGGAAATTTAGTTATCAGGGCTTCGAGTTGTATGGGTTAAGACAAAAGTAAACATATAAAACAAATCCAAGGGAAAACCAGTTTTGCTTCAAGTTTGCAGGAAATTCGAGTTATCGGGGTTTCGAGTTATCAAAGTTTCACTGTAACTATAGCTCGATGCAAAAAGTGTGTTAAGGGGTGGAGGGGGGGTACTTACGATTCGTTTCTCGCCGTGCGCCCCGCTACTAAAAGTGGTTGCAAGCGTGGAGGAACAGCTCTCTGAGTACCAGGGAGACTCGCCATGATCAGACGCCGAACTGATCGACAGCGTGTATAAACTGTTTGTGTACCCGTCACAGTTACAGCTATCACCATGGCGACCGCCATTCCCGGATGCCCAGATGAAAATAGAACCAAGACCGCGACGACCCTTGGCGGTAAATGAAGAAAATGGTTTTGTTGATTAAAAGCAACAAAGTGGTAGGATGCATCATTTACGTGCATGCATTTTGGAAGCTAAATGATTTTTGAAGCTTTGAAGCCCATTTGAGCCTGTAGTGTAAAGCGGGTTCGCGTCTTCAACTCCAATTGAACGGGACATCTATTAATCGCAGGAACCTGATATTGGTGTCTAAATTGTAGATGAGTAGCCTGGAACAACTTGGTTCAAGTGTTTTTCTCAATGACACAAAATAATAGTTCGGTCGAGGCTCGAAAACAAGACGCTTGGATTACGAGTCGTACGCTCACAGTGCGCGGCCAACGCACTATCTGATATAAGCGTAATACTAGTATTACTTATTAATTTTCTATGAACAGTTTGCTAGTTTTAAAGATTATTCACTATTCACGTTTTTCACGCGCAATTTTTTTCACTTAAGTTGTTAAATTGTGTTCACCTTTTTTATACCATTGAGGAAAGCCGCCGTAGCAAGTGTTCCAGGTCCCTCGACTGTTGATCCATCATCGCTCGGTCCCCAGCTGGCGCTGTAAATATCGATGTACTGGGGATTGAGACTTAGTGACTCAGCTTCAACTTTGTCGGTAACTCGACCGTCGAGCATGCGCACACCTGATTGAGATAAAACATTCTTTGATGAGATCAATTGTTCTATCTCCATCCATGTTTCAGCTTTCGAGAGAACAATGGACGAGAATACATCCAGACAGTAAAAATACCATATCAAGCTAACAAAAATCATCTACCATGTTACGCGTCAATTTTTGTGAGTGATAAAGTCAGCCCTGGCAGTTTACAGTAAATACAAAGACAAGACAAGAAAAGGGTAAGTCAAAATGTGAGAAACTCAGAATTTGCGCTCTTAATTATATACTTTAACTAAAAGCGCCACTTGGCACGTAAACAAACCCTTTATTTTTCAGCTGGAAACAACCCAGTTTGTTAACTTAGTTAAAATTCTGAACAATGGCTGAACTTTTGGGTAAAGAAATTTTCCGCCATTTGCTTTTAAGCCTGCCAGTTCGGGTAAGACAGGAAATGCTGTTGCTTTCTACAATATAAAAAAAGAAGGACGTATGTATATCTATTCTTACGGAAACTCGTGAACAATAAGCAATGAAACTTGAAGTTAAAAAAAAAGTACAGTACAAGGCAAAAAAGGAACATTTCATGAGCATCCTAAACTGTTTACTTCGAAAAGTTGACTGGAATTTTGTGTAGCACTCGAAAAGTTTCATGACAACAGTAATAGGTTCTGGTAGTTTACATCAAAACATTCAAGACACTTCTTAGGTAATTCAATTAATTTGAAAGCGTTTGATTCTTAAGGCTAAATATATTTGAAGAATATAAGGTTATTATTACAGCTATTAAATAGTTATTATATATTAACTTGACTTATAAACAAAACAACTTTTACCTCCTATTTTTGCATTGTAAGCCACGCCCACTCCACACCTGGTGTTGTTTGCTTGGGCGGCAACCTCGCCTGCGCAGCGCGTCCCATGTCTTGGAGGGGGGAGGGGTGGAGGGAACGAAAAAAATAAATAGGAATTACACATGCAAAGAATTAGATAAACGTCACTTTTATTCTTTGAATTCGTTTAATAATTAGATATCACACCAAGAAACTGTAAAATAAATCGTTCCTTTTCCATTTTTTGTAAGTTTTCATTTTTAACTATTCATTTACACAGTATGGATTAGGGCTGACTTAAAACAATTGAAAAGTTTTAAAAAAATTAATTCAATGATAAACAATTTTATGAAATATGGGGCTTTTGCGATCTGGATGGTTATGTGAGAATATAAAGGAGTAATACCAGTGCTAATGATAACTATAGAGACAGGCAGTCAAATGGCAATGATGCCTAACGGGTCAGAAGGAACTAAAGCCTGTATTGAACCCTTAAAATAATATGAAACAGAGGTATGCTTACTTGTTCTCATTAGTCGGGTCATATCTTGGAAACGGATCACTATCGCCGCCATTAACGTCCCAGCTTGCATTAGGGTCCTACACATACACACACGAAACAAGAACTTAGTCCCGCCAGGCCACACTCGGAGGGTTGCTCAAACACCACAATAGTTCGGATAAAATCATATCCGCGACGTGTTTCGGTATAGAAAGTTTTAACCACTGAGAATTAAAACTTATGACAGGCAAGGTAACTTCCCAAAAACTTTTTTTAGCTGTGTTTTTCTGATAAGCCAAGTCGAACATTCAGCACCCCTTTGATGTCGAAGCTATAAACTGTTAACAAATTAGCTAAGAGGGACGTTGTATTGCGTGTATTACTAGTAGGTACTTGCAAAAGAAGCTTTTAAGTTTTATACTTACATAGTTCCTTATTAGGTCCGTGTGGTTGTGTTCTATTCCTAATGGAGTGGAATCAATTGACTCACTTAAGATTTCTTTAAACAAACTGGATAGATAGCTGGGGTTTGCTTAAGGTAACGGAAGATTCGTATAAGAAAAACGTTGGATCCGCAGGAAAGATCAAGTCTATTTAAAATGTTTAAAACAAACGTAGATTTGTTCATTAGTTTTTGTTTTGTTTTGTTTTATTTCTGCCTTCTTTTACTATTTTGCTCTATTCGTGAGTTAATTTTGATTTGTATTCTGCCTTATATGTCAATAAGCTACTCATATTTCACAACCGTCATAAACAATTTAAATTTGTA
>JANVCF010154746.1:0-11374 GCA_025388745.1 Hydrozoanthus gracilis
CTAGCCCAATTGTAAAAAAACCTTTGTAAATTATTACCACCACGAAGAGATAGGACTTGGCTAATTATTACAGTTTTTTTTATTTTTTCTGCTCATGGTACACATGGCTAGCATAAGTGATCAGAAACAAAGTCGGTAACTTTCCGAGACTTTTGAAACCCCCTACATTTCATTGATCCCTCCAGCTTGAAGGCAACGAAACGGTTTCCATTATGCAATGGGCAGCCGATTGCCAACTTTACAATCCTTCCATCTAGTCCTCTCGCGTCGTTTATCTGTTTGTAAAAAAAAGTACGTTTAAGAAAAAAGTGCATTTCTGCTACTAGTCACCACGAATGTATAACTGTCATTTTAACTCCGCAAGAACTGAGGTTTAGACATTTCTGTTACTAGCAACATAAAAACGGGATGAAAGCATTTTTTTTTATTTTGCTTTGTTCTACAGTTTATTGATACTTAATTACAAGTGGTCTAATATTATTTAAGTAGCTGTCTTTTTCTATGAATTTCACTACCCTTGTGTATTGATTCTGCAGTTTTTTAGTTGTTTATTTTTTTTTTCAACAATAATTTTGAATTATTTAAACTAATTATTTTCGTGGGTTCAAATCCCAACGGGGCTCGGAATTTGTTCCGAGTTTCTCCTTGTCTTTAATATCATGTAATTATTTTAAGGAAATTTTAAATGTTAAAAATGTAATTATTTTCGAAACTCACACACTATTTCCTCTATCCCAACTTAATTACAGATCGTCCAGTATTTCTAAAGATACCTGAAAGCGAATGTTTTTCCGGCCGTCTGGGATTAAAAGGAATATACCGGTCCGAGGAACAGAGGCCCATGTGCCGTTGCACAACAGGAACGAAGACAGTGATAAATTGATCTCGCATTTTCCTAAAGAAGCCGCTAGATTTGAGAAGTAAGCCCATTGGCCAACTCGAAATGTAAATATTCCTGTCGTGGCATCTTCATTCTCAAACGTGAGGACACTTCCTAAGTAGGAAAAAATGTTAACACTCGTCCTTGGCAAAAATTAATAAGCTTACTGATAGTGGGTGTTTAAGCCAAGCCAAACTGTAGGCACTTGGATCTTGAACACAAGTACATACACAATTTTAGGCTATACAAAGAGGATGTATAGTTCGTTCTTTAACAACATAACAACGTTAAAAAAGGTGTGTTGGACTTGAGTCGCAATAATAGAAAATAACCGTTGCAACTTGTTCTAATCGTGATGTTTGTATTTGTTTGTATGAAAATCACATTTCATTCCAAGTTGATGATCAACCATTTACAAAAATTATATCCAAATTAATCTCTCGCGCGTACTATTTAGAAAAATTGCATATACAGTTCTTCGTTTATTTACTTATTTGCTTTTTTTTATTAAAACGGTTATGCATTAACTATTTTGTTTTGATGAGGCTGGCTAAAGATCATTCGAACAAAAAACATTGGTAAAAAATTGTTTCCTAGTTTGCTTAAAATTGAAACTCTGCGGAAGTTCAATCTATATTTTATTTTGTTTTCATCGTATGAATCTGGAAATCTGAATAAGCGAGCTTATTAAAAGTTTCCAATTCATTTTTTTTTCTTTTTGTAATTTACATGAAGAAAACAATTATAGGAAAAAAAAGCCATAGCATGTGCATGAGAGGTCGTGTTATTTATCAATGACTTTTCTAACATAATTAAAACGTGGCTTTCAGTTTGACTATAATGAGTTACAAGTGTTTCTTTTTGTTTTTTAACTATCAAAATATTTTCAAGTGGTATAATGGATGCTTTGAGGCTTGACGAATACCCAAATTTAAACCAAAGTTTTATTTCCATTAGAAGCTGTTTTGGTTTTCAATAAAAGTGAGTTGTATACTTCCCACAAAGTTCTTAAAGATTTTCACTTGAGTTGATATCTCCGGTTTGAGGAATCTTAAACAAAGCCAGATTTAGAGTGATCAATATAAACAACAACAACAACATCGTATGCGAAACACTCGTGTACATACCTGTATAATTTCGTATGAAGTCGTTGTCAATGCATTTCCAAGTTTTATCTCGAAAACAAAATGTTTCCTTTCCTGTTTTGCAGACACACGAACAGTTCCTGTTATTCGTGATGCGATCAATTCTTGTCGACCGAACTGCTCCGAATGCTTCACATTGATTCGTGTTGAGACAATACGAGTCAGTTATTTCAAATTCATCCGGTGACGCTTCTGGATGGAGAAAGTTTGCTTTTCTTGTAATATATATAGTTTCGCCAAGCAATGGGAAAAATATACAAATAAAAAAAGAACGAAATAATAAATGACACTTCATCTTGTTTTAAATTTGGTCTTGAAATAAGAAGCAAGGAAAATCCAGCCAGCAAGCAGCAGACACATGTATGTGTCTTTGGGCTACCAAATATATTAGCCAATTATCTTTATGCCAAACACACAAAATGTTGCTACCACTTTATATTAGGCTGGTCGTGATCCTTTACATTGTCTGTAATCCACAACAAGAACGTGTTTAGTTGACTCTAGCTAGTATATTCTTTTCGACATAATGCTAAAGAACCAATATCGTATTATAGTACTTATAAAACGAGAGATTTAAATTTCGGCTGTCATCAATTCAAGTACATTATTAATATCTAGCCACAAATAAGAATAAAAACAATTCTGGCTTGCTGAAACAGGCTTTGTTAGACTCTAGCACAATATCATGTTGTTTAGTGAAATGTATATTTATTGTCGGGCTTTGATTCTTTTTTGTGTGTAATATATGTATGTAAAAAGTGGTTTGTTCGTTTCAGGGTATAGCACAAAACGGGATATACGAGACTTATAATCAACATTAATGAAGTATTAATATTTCAAAAACTCAAGTTGGCTTACAAATATATTTGAATAAATACATACCTGACATTCCTCGGAAGTAAGTTTTTTGGTCATGTTAGTAGTTTGCATTGATTGATCAGTTCTCGTTTTCTCCTTACCAAATGTTCCTTTTTGTAAGGAGAATTAAATGTTGATAACTGTGAGTGTAAAAGGAACAAAAGCTGCGGTTCTCTCATGTTCAATCTTTCAAGTTGGTAAAATCTTTGGTCAGTTTATGCATCAAATTTATTTTGAGTTGTTAACAACTACCCCAGAAGGGGAGTAGAGTAGCGATGGATATATACCGAGGCGCAAAGCGTCTGTCGAGGTATGAATTATATCTAGAGTTAGCATATACCCAACCAGCAAATAGTGGTTTTGCGGGCTCTTATTGATTCCTTAAACAGTTAATTTCCAGGATACTCACTATATTCATTCAGTTAGCGATCGAAAAAAATAACACGGCGTTGCGTTTTCCAAAATTTTGTAAATATATGATGCAGCTGTTTCCGATAACACAAACAATCCACATGCACAGTTTGGTAATAATGTATTTACGAGGAAAATCTTAGCGAGCGAGCGCAGTTGACAACATGTTGATCTCGTTATTGGTCTTGGTCTCGCGCGTCTTGCAATATGCGCGCGATAATTTGGTTAAAGAAAAAAACATTTTTTTCATCTTTTTGAAAAAAAAAGAAAAGCAGTTAGTCACTGGTTCGCTGGTCAGGTATATGCTAACACAATTATTCACATCAGTGTCGGTGAAAGCCAAGTATATTCACCTCCACTTCGGTGAAAAATTACTCACTAAATACGGACCTTGAGGGGGATCGTTGTTTTAGTATTTACCAAAAAATTGGGATAAAATGCTCTTCATTTTTCAAAGAAAGGACAACATTTAAGTTTTCTTTTTTATTTCCAGCACGCGCGCTTCGCGTTCATTTGAGTTTCGCGTACATTCTTCAGGGTTACATTCTTCATAATTGTTGTAAATTTTAAGCAGATTTTGAAAGCAAAAAATGTTGTCCTATCCATTAAAACCAAAAAGTCAAATCTTATTGTCCTCTTCAAGTTTCCTGGAATGGTTCCTCGTTTAAAGCAACCATTTTTTGTCAATAACTAACGGGTAACGCGATGCATTTTGAGTACCGAATCAAAATCAACTAATAGTTAACAATTATTCGCCGAAGGCGAAGGGTTGTTTTAGTAAAATTACTCAGGTGATTACCAGAGGGAAATAGCCAAGCGAAAAAAGGAAAAACGGAGCTGAGTTGTGTTTTTATTAATTCAATTTGCAATGCGTCATTGCGCAGAAACTAGCAGCGTGCGCAGATCACATGATCAATTGAAGAAAGCAAAGTGAACACATTTTTAACGGTTTCAGTTCAAAAACAAGAGGCACAAATGTAGCTAAGAAAGATGCAAGCGGCAAGTTCAAGCAGAAAAAACAAACACAATTGTTTACATTCACATTGAATGTAATTGAGCCATTCTGGAAACTTCCAGTGGGGAAAATTGCTATCGGTTGGAGCTAGTTGGCAGCATGAACTGCTAAATGCATTGTTGGTCGCTTGAAGGAACTGTGGTGTGGATTCTCTGCTAAAACGCGACAAAGCTGCTTTTGTTGTTTGAGTTTTTCCTCATTGACAAATTGTTTCAGGTAGGATTTCGGTGTTTTATTGGCCTCACTAAACAATTGGTTATCGCAATGAAAATTTCTCAATGTACAGTTTTGACTTGAGATTGCGGTCGAAAGCAGCCGCTAGCCATAACTTGACAGCAAACTTGTTCTTTAAAAGTTCTGTCTTTTCTCCTAACGGACACCCAAAACTTTGAGAAGCATTGATTAATGTCATTCGCCTACATTTTTTCATATTCTGTCGTAAATTGGGTTTGTTGTTGTAACCATTCTGCCGATAAAGGAAATCAGTTTGTGCAAAATCGTATTTTGTTGTCATTTGCTCAATCGCCGCCCTTATTGAAATCTAAAACTCTTCTACTTTCATTAATTAAAGCAAAAAGTCGTATTGACATTGTATAATCTCTGAAAACCATTCTTCCAAACTCTGTTGCACATTTGGTATTTTTTGGAAACAGCATTTTTTTTTTCATTGCGTTAATTTCCAACTCGAAAACATTAACAAAACAATGCGAGGCAGCCGTTTTGTTCAAAAGACCGGCTATAATCACTCCGTGCGAAGTGATTATAGCCTGGATAGTGCGTCAGCTTCCACCAATCAGAGCAGCGGAAACTCTATAATCACCTGAGTAATTTTACTAATCATGGATATTGCGAGTGTCGGGAGCCAATCAGAGCGCGCGAAAGTGGATATTGATTGCTTTGGTAAATAATATTTGTTTTTTAAAGTTTTCATATAAGAAATTTCTGAGATGAAGCTAAGCAAAGGTGTTTGTTGATTTAAGAACCTGTACAACTATAAAAAATAAAATCGATGATAGTTCCTTGCGCTTTTGACAGATTTTTTAAAACACGAAGAGATTTTAAAGTTTGTATACTGCTTTTCCGATTTGGTGTCAATGTGTAAACCCATATAGTTAGACCCACGAATAATTTAAAACTGCTGTTTTAATAGTATACGTCTGTTAAGTAGGCGGTGTCAAGTTTATTCTTATTTTAAACAGTTTTCAACGAAACCACACACTATCTCAAACAAAAATGTTCAAGTCTGTGTCTAGTCAGCACCTCAACTTTGATAATCCTGCACATAAATCTAGAGCAAGAAATTTAGTTTGATAAACACCACGGTTTGATTTTGTCTCGTGTCGCCATTTTGAAATTTGTTACGCGTTATGGTTGAAGTGCCAGACTCCTCTCGTCCATTGCTATTGTATCTATCAGCAAAACGGCGGAACGCACTAAAATCTAACTGTGGAAAATAATCAAGAAAAATTGCTTGGCGAAAGATGTTTGTACAGAGGTATGAAATTTTAATTGCTGATATTGGAAAAGACTTAAATTATTTTTTTTGAGACAAATGAACTCCTTTAATTCTCTACTACTAAGTTTTACCAAGTCATATACTTCTAGTGTTATGATCAAACTTTCGTGTAACCATTATAGCAAGAAAAGTCGTGTAGGTGTTAATGAAGTTGCCTTCTTGAGAAAAAAAAATATGAATAAGGAAAACCTCTCCCCAAATTTGTTTGTCGAATATCTGGAAGCTTACTGGCTTTTCAAGGTCAAAGTTTAAAACAAACAAATAACTTACAGATCGCTGACAGTCTTGCGTTTCTGAAATAATTAAAAGCTAAAGAAATAAATTGTCTGTGTTCATTGGAAACTGTTCTTCCTTACATTCGCTTAAATTTTTATCTCCTCTTAAAAGTTTAATTTGGAAAATCGTTATTACAAGACAGTTATCGAATACTTGAGCTGTCTCCTAAAAGATGTTTTTCCTTTGTGCAAACGTTAAAGCCGAGAATATACGTTTTATATGTTTCTGTTTTAACGGCTACTATTGTTAACGATTTTAGCGATTGGTGTTGAAAAGAAATCGCCAATATTTAGTACTCGCTAAAACTAGTTAGCGATATGAAATTCAATTCTAACCCCTTACCCCTCCCTGTGCCCATTAAACAAACAATTTTTAAGAGCTGAAGAAAAAATTGCTTCACAAGTTGAAGACTCAGAAAAAATTCTGAGTCAGTGATGGGAATCGAACCCACAACCCTCTGATTACCGATAATCGGATGGTTGCGGGTTCGATTCCCGATTGTGCTCCTGAAAATGCAACTTTAAACTAACAATTGTTCAATAAAATTCCTTAAAATCGCTGAAACTAATTTTCGCTAATTCTTTCTGACACAAAATCGCTAAAATTAGTAGTCGCCAAAAATTGTAAGCTTAAGGTAACATTCACATAGAAACGGACATTGGTAATCTGTTTTTGAATTCGAAAAAAAATAGAAGTCCTATTCAATTGGGATAACGTAACCAGCTTCATCGTAATGGTTAACGTTTGGCAGCGGTTTCAACGTGCCAATCGTACATTCTGGTACATCGTATCCTGAGCACTGCGCTTTGATCCTGGACGGCGGCATCTCTGGTCGTGCGTAGTCATAGTGTTCTGTAAGTATACACAATCAAGAAGTTATTATGCTACTCTCATTATTTTACGTTACATCAATGCATTATAATGAGGTATCTTGTTTAGTATATACCAGCTCGGCTACGTGCGATTAGTATGGTTTCATTGCAGGTAACGTTGCGCGCAACTGAACCCTTTTGGTTTTGGTCGAATCGTTGCTTGCAGTGTTGCACGAGTATGATCAGTCTCTTCTTCGCGTTACGTTTCGTGCAACAATTTTAGAGGTGGCTACACGTTTAAATTCTCCAATTGCTCTCAATGTTGCACCGTGTACATGAAGCCACGCATTTGGAAGCAGTAGATGCGAGACAATGCTTACCTCTGAAGTAAGAGATAATGGCGCGAAATGGCGCCGCTTTGAATAACGTTCTTAAATAAACTAAAGAAACACCAAAAAAGCAACAAGAGCTGGTTTGAAAGTTTTTCAAGGACAATATAAGCTGTATTTTTACGTTTGTACGTGTTGTTGTAAATTAGGCTGCTCAAGCGCGAGTTTTGCCGTTATGTTCTGTGATTTATTAAAAAAATATCTTTTCTAACAAGTTAATCTCTTGTCTTAAAAAGTATTTGGCTCCGTTTGCCTCGCTGCCATGATAAGTATCTACCTATTGATATTGGCTACCCCTGTTTGTTGTTTTCCTGCATGTATGTAAACATATGTTTACATAAATGCAGTTATTTGCAGTAATTCATCAAGAAGCGATACATAACATGCTAAATGAGGAACACAATTCATGCAGTTCTATTTGCTCTCCCATTGTTTGCATTTCTCTATGCAAACCTGATAACTTTAAGCTCAAAACTAACGTATCATCATCAATAGATTTGAGGTAAAGTAATATAACTACTTAATATGAGCTAATTTACTTTTTGAAACTGTTCCACATATCATCATCTTTACAAAGCATTTGCCATTTTTACTTACCAAATGACGTAATTAAAAATACCTTACAAATAAGTGTTGCACAATAGTTGTGACGTCACAAAAGCAGCGATATTGAGTGGTATATACTAATGTAAACAGCAATTTTTTTCAACCTAAAAGTCACTTGTGTCATGTTCAAACTAACAAAAGAATCCTATAACAAATGTTAATTAAATGATTGGCTACTATTGAAAAAGTGACCTTTGTGGGTGCCGTTACAATGGCAAATCAAATGAGACCACTTTCTGCCCCCTCCCCCTTGTTAGACAGCGTTAAGTTTTAAAATTTAACTGAAAAACATGAGTGATACGTCATCTGATTTCTGAACCTTGCACTATCGATAGAGAAGCAAAAGAAAACGCCTTCCTTGTTTCTTGAGCTTTGCGATAATGATTTGATTAAGACTGGAAACATGAACGATTGGAAAGTTAAAGCTAATGACCTACCACTTCCCAAAGGCAAGTTTGGTTTAGGATTATGTTCCTCTCCATCTGCATCACTCCAGAGACACCTGTCGTATTCTGGGTTACTGAAAGTGGTTTCTGGTTCTACTACGCCTGCGCAGCTTTTCGTGTCTTGTGCGTTCTCTTGTTCCGATAAACTGGTGGAAGTTCGTGTGCGCACTGCTGTCACACGATTTTTTTTTGTTAGTTTTTAAAAAAAATTAAACAGTTTTGCCATTTACCAAGTTTCAGATGTTGAAAAATGGAATAAAAGAAAGGATGATTGTACTTTCGATATATGCAAAGAACAAGCAGGTTTGTAACATATTTGAGGAAAAGGACAACATTTTTAGGCTAAAAACATGTTTCGATCATCTTCAGTTTTAAGGGACTAAATTCATATGCATTTTTTATAAAGAGTTGGTTAATGTATTGAATTAAGGCAAGTACAATTGTAAAACATTAATTAATTATTGTAACTCCTGCTACTTAAATATGAATATTAGACATGAAAAATCGCTTATTGATAAACAGTGGCTCCCATTGGGTTCGAAGAAAGTCTTTAAATTTAAGTTGAAAAACAGAGGGACAAGAGTCCAGAACGGTTAAACTCTGAGCTTTCGATATATAGTATTGTAAGGTAGCACCGAGATACTAATATTTGTATCAGTGTTAAGAACACAAGTGCTAATGGCAGAGACCTCGACAGCTTTAATAACTATCACTGAAGTCTTCACAATATGAACAGTTTTACAATTTCTTACCGCTTTTGTTTTTATAATTTGAAGTTGAACCTATACTTGTGTAAACGACCTCTTCCTGTACCTACAAAAAATAGTTGATTAAACTTCAAAATTCTATTGTCTCAAACATTACTCTATTTGGTACACATAAAGACATTAGTTTATTGATATATGTGTTTAACATTAATTTAACCTTTTGTAAAACGATGTACTAGTTACATCCGCGTACTGGGCTCGTGAAACAAATAAATTGTAAAGAAAAATGTAAATCTCATTGGTTTCTCCGCAATAGGGACTTTAAAATGCGTGTATTTTGAGACTGCATGAAACTTAAAAGGTCCTTCAAATTTGTTTCGATCTGACCTGAGTCGCTGCGACGTGATTAATTGTTTTTTTGGCTGCATGGTGAGGGATACTAGCTAAACGAAACAAGTCGACGCAAGACGAAACATACCATAAAACCATTTAACATTGTTCGAATTGCCTTATTCGTTTTATTCACAAAAGTATAAAAGGCAAACCGAACGGTAAAAACCACAAAATATGCGGTTTGTACTAAATAAAACTATGAGCCTTCCTGACAAATAATCAATGCTACCGAAATTGAACAAATTTGGATATTAAAGTAGGTTTATGTATTTTCAGTGTACCTCAAGGTGTAAAAACGGGTTGGACGTTATTTTTAGCTGAAAACCCGTTTCGACGGTTTCTAATTTAAAAAAAAAGTTCTAGGGTTTCTTTTGATTTTGTCTATTTTAGAAGTTGGTTGATCGCAGTGTACTTGGAAATAAATGATAAGAGATAAGAGAAAGCTGTGGCCACAGTATAGGTGCAAAAAATAGGAGTCAGACTCAAACCTTCTAAAATATCCCTAGTTCACTTCTTGCACGGCCCTTTTTCGATATATTGTTTTCTTTGCAAGAATAAAGATAAAGGAATGACATTTTGGAAGCTGCGTCAGTATCGTTTGTCTTTTAACCTCATCTATATTTGTAAGCAATATCCGAAGTGACGAAAGTCTTTCATTTGAAGTTGAATTGTTTTCAAAATCCAAACCAACATTGATATATAGAACTATCCATACTTACTCTATCTTCTTCCTCTTGTGTACCTGGCGAGCAAGAATATACACCTAATGAATGATTTAATAACACAATTACAAGTAATCCTTAGTAAATAAAATACAGGTTGAACTATATACGTTTCGTTTTACCAATTTAGATCTCCCCTCCTTATAAATTCATGCAGAAGCAAAGACTGATAACACTCTTTACAGTTCCTATTGAAGCATTGTTGCTCAACAACTTATCCTCGATCCAGTTTTATGTTGTCGTATGTTGCTGCTTTGTAATCGGGCTACCAAAACATTTATTTTGGGCTTTTACTCTGCTCACAACGGAGAAAAGGACCTCCGGCTCCAGAAGCTTTCTTAAGTGGACTCTGTTCTTGGTTGTAGCTCATCTTAGGAGCTTCATATTCATACAACTCGAATTTCTTAATGACTTTCTCTGCACTTCGTAAATAAAAAGCTACTTAGAATTCAAGTTATAAAGTATTTGTTCTTTCTTCCTTTTTGACCGACTTTTGTACTCAAGTTTATGTTAAACAACTGTTCGTTTGCTTGCTTAGTCTATTAAATTGTCTATCATTTTTTCAAATTTACGCTGTATCTTGCACATTACCTTCGTTAAAGGTTCCCCTTTTCTTGCTGAAACGAGAAAATGCAGAAATGCAGATTAATTTTGTGGCCACTTTTTTTTTATTGAACACTTAAATATAGAAGTACAGCAATAACATTAACGCGGTTTCCCTTTGGGTACAGTTGGACTATAGATTTCTTCTTTTCCTTTTGGACACATTGTTAATAAGCCTTTATGAGTAAAAAAAACAGCAAATAATCTTACCATCTATTTTTTAGCCGACACAAGAGGAAAACGCTTAACACTATTAAAAACACTACAGAAGCCGTTGCTCCGCCGATAACAACTTCTAACGGAGTCTTTGATTTGTTCTTGGTGTTATTCGTTGCGATGTCAACGGTTGTTAGCTCTGGTGCTTGTGTGATTTTGGATGTCTTATAGCCCTAAAAATAAAACGTAAAACAAGGGGTTAGTGTTTGTACCTGTCTAGCCCCTTCAGGCTAATATTAATACTCAGCGAGGCACTTTTACAGTTGGCAAATAAAAACGTCCTAATACCATTCCCTCCCACCTGGGCCTATTGAATTTTTGACCTGCCATATGGGAGGCTTATATGTTAGAGAGTGGATCTGTTAAAGAGGGAGGGAGT
>JANVCF010154967.1:0-11371 GCA_025388745.1 Hydrozoanthus gracilis
TATATTAGACGTACTCAACTATCCAAAATTCTTATCATGTACATTTGTTCGTGTAAAACAGTTGCCTCGCTTTTTGCAAGAGCTGTATACTTCTACGATGATTTTAATATCTACCTTTAATGCTGATCTCTTTCTTTCCGACAAATATCAACTGATAAAATGTGGTTCATTTTCTCAGAATCTATACCTGTTTGAATCTTCTTCAGTTTAAGTAACTATTCTATAATATTAACATTTATCTTTTTCTTTTTAGTTTTTGCAAGACCTACATTGGTAACAAAATTTTTCTTTATAACTAACGCAGAAAATGTTTTTGATATTGTTATAATTGTTATTATATCATAAAGTGTTGTAAAACGTGTCGACATGCCGGGGGCGTATATTGGTCAAGGGCGAAAAAAAGCGTGGAAATGAAAAGTCTTTAAAAAAAATCCTGTTGTAATATTAAACAATCTAAATATAAAGAATACAAAGTTTTTTAGAACTACGCGTACACTACATACCGTATATAGTATTTAACCAAACCACAAAACATCAGCAGTGACGCAGTGGCCGAGCGGTTAGCGTGTTCGACTCGTAATTCTAGGTTCGCGGGTTCGAGCCCCGGTCAGAGCACTGTGTTGTGTCCTTGAACAAGACACTTTGCCCGACTTGTTCCAGTCGAGTATCAGTTCTGCTAGGGCTAAGCTGCGATGGTGTCCTGTCCAGGCGAATTTAAGAACTCTCATTCACTAAGCACTAAAGAAAGCGGATATTTAATAAGCGCCAACGCAATGAGCCGCTTAGGCTCGGGAAAGGGCTTAGCTGTTACAATACATACCACATACAGTATACGTATTTGACCAAACCACAAAAATCTAAGATGGGGGGAAGTGGGGCCGAAAGGGCTCTAGCGCTGGACATTTTTTCTCCACCATGTACTAGTTCTCATTTAATACGTGCTAATAACATCTGCAATACAAGCAAGCCACGACCAAGACGGGTTTATCTTCAATCCGTAATTAATTTGCGATCAACAGATCTCCACCCTCTTTTGTCTTCTGCGTGCCAATATCATGTTGACGTTACAGTATTTCCCTTTCGTTCCGCTTGTCAGCAGGTGATGAAATACTTGTGGCGCAGTGCGATTCTTGCGACACTCTACAATTAGAGTCTGATGGCGTTCCTCTTTCTTCCCTGTATTTCTTACTTTGTTTCATAGCCTGTAACGCTTTTCGTCGCTGCCTAGCAGGTACTTTGACAAGAAAGCACAAAAAACAGCCCATTACGATCTCTATGAAGCGATATATGGATTCGCAAATCCACCATTCCCAAACTTCGTCTACGTTTTTGATAGAAAAAACGTAAAGATAGCGGTGAACGCGATACAGTGAATAAACTTGTATTATGCACAAAGTAAGACCAACAAGCGAAGCAAAACTTGTTATTTTTAAAACTTTAGGAAGGTTGCGTCCAAACTTAACTCGAACCCTTCTGTACATCTTTCTTTCTGTAGATTCGTCTTCAAAACTTTTGTCAAGGACGGAAAACAAATTAAAGAGCCTGAACTTCGCATACAGGAAGCTTACAAAAACAAACATTCCCCATACAAGAAAAACCGCTCGACAAATGATAGTAGTTGAGATTGCTGACGGAAAGATGGCCCCTGCAATATCTGAACACGTTACAATGACAAAATTTGATATCAGAATGGGCACCACAATTCGAATTCTCTGGAAACTACGAGGAAACAATTGAAGCTTAGTAGCTTCCAGCAGAGAAAGAAAAACAAGCGTAAAAGAAGAAGTTAAACACGGATAAGCAACACCTCGTAAAATCGCTTCTGCCATTCTCGGAAGATTAACATGAACTCGTGCGCCATACGGATCCAAAAGTAAATAAGACCCGCGCGTCAACCCGAAGATAAGGATCAAAAGGGCGACTGTCATAAAATAACGTTTTGGAGTTTTTTTCTCTGTACGTGTGATCCGATAAATGCACCACAGGGAAAAGACAGCAAGTAGAAGATACGTGAAACCAAATGTGTAGTAGTGAAAGGGCCACAGCCATTTTAAGTGTTTCCTCACAACCTTCCAGTTTGGCTCCGGCTCGGCCCGAGGAATCGTAAGTGTTCTGTTTTTCCACCAACCGCGGCCACCGCCTCTCATAGTTCAATTCAGCGTAATTCGTTCTTAACAGGTTTATGTTATTTCAATTGCGTATAGCTGTGCAATCATCGATGCTTTTGATTGCGCTCAGAGCGTCTTTTAAGTATTTGTCCCCGCCGACGCAAGATTGTGCTTACAATGTACAAAAAGTCGACGGCAAAGAGTTTTCGTTCAACTAGTATCTCGCGACACCAACAAATGAAGACGGCTATAGAACTTCTTGTAAAAGCTTCTTCACGGAGAACTATAACCACTATGGCAACACAGGCAGTCAGTTTTCTGTAAACAGTTTAGTTCCAAGTGGCAAAAACATATTAAACTTTGTAAGACAGCTGTCTTAGTAACTGATTTAAATACAAAATTAGAATGCCAAGAGATTAAAATTTTTTCAAACATACAATATCTGTTAAAACGAAATTCATTGTTACGTTTGGCGATAATGCTTTATATTACTACATAGATCTTCTTGGTTATTCCAGTGTTGTTTTAAGAATTCTGTAACCGTGCCAAGTTATTTTTTTATTAAACAAAGAGATTGCTTTGTGTCGTATTTGTGAATGTAACATCATTTTAAACTGCAAGTTTACTTTTGGGGCAAGAGGTATTGTAAGGTAAATTGCAGGCAATTATAGTATGCGATATCTTAGTAACATATCGGCGGCTCTAAGAATACATTTTCACAGAGCCTTTCCTTTAGAGTGCATTTGTTCAAGTGAAAAATTGAAAGACGTGTAATATTAATTGTTTGCAAAGCTAGCTAAAATGTGACATTACTTTATAAACCGAGTAACTTCACTTCCAAACTATACGCAAGAAAATTTATTTTTTTAAATTTTACATTTGTATAATCTAACTCATCGCTTTTTTTAAAAACATATTGCATTACCGATGCGATCCAAGTTTTTGTTTTTTGTTTCTCCGGGTGCTGAGTAAAACAAATAAAATTTCAAAGGCTATAATTTCTGTTTATTCTTCCACACTAATATTTTCAGAATGTTATAAATAATCTCAAGCCATAGTGATTTTCCATGTGTAAAACAATATCTGTTTATTACAATAAATATATAGTCTTGATGATAATGGTTTAAAATCGCTCTTTGCTGAGTCACCAAAGAAAAGCAAAAGTTTTACTTTCGAAGAATTTAGCCTTAGTTTCTGGAAGAAACAGACGTCTCTCAGTTTCTCCGTTTTCTAAAGAAAGGTTTTTTTTTATGAAGTCCGTCATTTATTGATATTGTAGGTAATATGTGAGTACACATTTGACCAGAATAAATGATTGTCTGGTTAAAGATGCCAGGTTTCAAACATATACAGTAAATATATTAAGTATACTTGCGGAAATATCCAGTCATTTTGTCGCCTTTTCTTTGATGAAATATCTTGAAACCAGGTTTGATGTTCATCGCAAGTTGGCGGCTGGGGCCGGGTTGTTGAGGGAAGGGGGTACTTGCATGGGTGCCTTTTGGAGGGGTAGAATAAAACGAAAATAAATGGAAAGAGGTATTTTTCACACAAAAAAAAGAAGTCTACTTCCGTTTTTCTGGGAAATAACGGATAAAACAAAGAGACCAAGAGTTGTTAAAAAAGACACTAAACAGTGACACTCGGGGACTCTGGGGGAGAGGGAAAGTAAAAGAAAGAGAAATGATAAGTGTTTTTCACACAATAACAAGTTGAAGTTTACATCCTTCGTTTTTCTTGGAAATAATAGATAAAACCAATAAATGAAGAAATGTTTAAAGCAATTACAAAAAAATGTCACTTGAGGGCTTTTGGGAGAGGAAGAAGAAAAGAAAAAAATGGAAAGAGGTATATTTCAGTCAAAAACAGTTGGAATATTTTTTACCTCTTTCGTGTTTCTTGGAAACAACAGATAAAATGAATAGACGAAGAGGTGTTAAATTTAACGACATTAAACAATGAAACTTTGGGGCTCTTGGAGAGGTTGAAAGTAATGAACAAGTACGACTGTACTATAGGACGGGGAACTGGTGCAGTGGTGGTATTACTGTATTGCTTTAAACCTTGAACAATCTTCTTATGAGGCGTTTTCAACGTAGAATAGAACTTTCGGCTCAGTTTCACACTTCGACCGATCCGCACCGTACGTGTGACGTAATTCTCAGTTGTTCGGTGAGCACTAGACTGCGACATGATCGTCAAAACACAATAAAACTTCATCTAAATGCAAAATATTGTTTTGATTGATTTCTCTCAATGAATGTTAATAAGACTGGTAAGGATTTGTGTTGTGCGGTACAAACAAGAATTGCTCGTAGAATCTCTCAAGAATCAAAAATGAAAGTCTAACTCGGTCAGTCAATAGAGATTTCTGCTTATAACCAATGAGCAAACATTTATGGCGATCTGATGCAAACTGACGGAACCTAAGTTCTTTTAGCAGCTTCGGCTATGAATATTAATTGAAAACACCAATGTGTACGACACAATCTAAAATTGCTCGTTTCAGGTATTTTTCATACAAAAGCAGTTTAAAGTTTTTCTTGGAGATATCAACCACAACCTGTAGCGTAGTGGTGTTAAACGCAACGACGCTAAACAATGTTAGAAAGGCGCGCTTACAAAAGGCTAACTCATTGGACAGCTTAAGACAGGGTAGAGAAAATCCGATCGCTTTTCCTTAGCCTTAGGACCTGATACCACAGCTAAAGTTTTTCCCTTGCCCTAAAAAAGGGGGCTTAAATCTTAATTTTTCGGCAAGAAAAAATCTGTAACACGATACGACAAGCTTGTTTTCCTCTTCAATCTTTATTGCATTTCAAATTATGAGAAAAACTTCCCAAATGTAAAGGAGCTTTGAAAAAGTATTTTCAAACATTCAACTACAACCTCAAGTTTAAGAAATATTTTGGTTCGTGAAAACAAAGTACTTGTAAAGTCTACATTCGCTATCTAAGATTGCAAAACTTTATAATACGAATTTGTGCAGATCGTAACTTCTTACAAACAAGTCCTTTTCTGCAACTAACAGCTCTTTCTCAAAAAAGAATCGAGCAAGAAAAGAACAACTTCTTGAAAACTGTTCCGTCTTTGCTAGACAAATGCCGCTGTTAATTGTTACAAAAATGCTAAAACATTCCTAGATTTACAATGTCTTGATTTTTTCTTGACTCCCTCAATCTTCGTTTAAGTTTTTTCTTTCGTTCTGCGTCCATATTTTCTGGACTAAAAGAGCTAGCTGTGCTCGAATTTGAACCGTCCGAACTTTCGGTCGTTGAGCCTGAGTGCTCCAAATGAGATGAAAATTCCTTATTTTGCTCGTCCTCAGGAAAAGTGTTCTCGTTTTTATTCAACTGATAACTCGTTTTGTTACTTCCATTACGACTATCCTTGGGAGCCATAAGTTCAAACGACCTTCTTTTGTTGCAGTTCTGTGTAAAGCGAAAGGCGGGTGATCTACTAATTCCGTTTCTGTTTGTCCGTTCAAAACCCGTTTTTGTCCCAAGCTTGTCTTTTGTGGTCTCTTTACTGTATTGCTGCCCCAGCAGTACGGCTTTACTGGAAGATCCGTTTATTTCTGGTAAGCTTGGGGCTCGCTTGATCTCTTCGTTAGTCCGTACTCTTTGCTGACTGTTCGAATTTATTCCAAGAATTTGAGACGAATGCGTTTGAGGGATATGCTTTGGTTTTCTTGTATATTTAGCGGATCGCTTAGCAAAGTCCTCGTTTAAAATTTCTGGGTAGCGATGCGAAGCTTGGATGACGAGATCGCGAAATTGTTCATTAAGTTGAATAATCTGCTTTTTCAACTCCGTCTCCTCAGATTTGATAAGTTTCTGAACGAAGCGAGGGAAAAACTCAGTTAGGCATACTATATAATTACTGTGTTACTATACGTCTATTCTATCCTTTCTATATAGTTGTTAAAGTGTATATGAAGTGATTTTTTTACTTCAATGGATAGACCTTGCGCAATGAGGAATAGCGGTGAAAAAATTTCATGTACGGTTCCGAAAAATTTGCATTTTGTTTTATTCGGCTGCCAGTCCGTAGCCTTTGGATGATGTTGAGCCAAAGTGAAGCTGCTGATGTGTCTCGAGATGGATAAATCATCAGAGCACGTTTGGCTGAAATTTATCCAAAGGCAGCAGAATTTTAAAAAAGATGCAAAATTGTCGGGATCATACTTGACGTCGTCAGTTAAGAACTTTAAAGGTCAATATCTCAAAGGCCATAAAAGATTTAAACAATATGTTTTCATCGCCATTCCTCATTTAGCATGGATCTACCCATTGAAGAAATAAAATTTCTCACTTCATATTTATTTCAATATCATAACTATTTTTATCGCTATCACGGGCTATCGCAACACGGGCTACTGATTTCGCTTGTCATTATTATTATAAAAACTATTTGAAGCATTAGAAATGTTCTAAGAAACATTAATCTATTTATTTATTTTATTCATTTATTAATAGGGACCTGATAATTGATTAAATTCGTTTTCCAATGCGTGTATTGCAATACCTTAGACTTAGCTTTTCTTCGATTGAAACCACACACATAGTAATAGGAATAGTTTGAGGCTCATTGAAATCGCCAAAAATGAGCCTCGGCCAAAATTTTATAAAAAAGGAGCTGTAAGTTTGTCACTAAAGCAAATAAAAGTCTATAGTTCCAACTGTCCACCGATTGCTTGCCTCGCGGATTCAGGTTTAGTCCGCGTCCGTAAAAAAAACCCATCGGTTAAAACAAAGCAAATTGAATTTTATTTGGAAAGAAATTTTCCCGCTAAGATTATCGTTTTTTCACCTAGCTGACCTGTTTTACAGTGTATATTGAGTTCAAGACTGAGGTTTACAGTGCAAAGACGCAAAATGTGTTGTGTTTTAGGTGGGAATTTTGACACTAATTTGGTTTAGTTTCACAAAGAATGTGACTTCTTCTTTTTTTAGCTTTATATATATGATTCCTGCTTGATTTTGTATCCAATATCTTTATATGTTTGAACTTGCACTGAACAATATCAGATTAGTTCAGAATAACAAAAGGCAGATTTTTTTCCAAAGCGATAAGTTGATTTCGCAGCAAGATTATCAGATAACTAGTGTATATGCGAGGGATAGTGTGTTCGGTAACGTGTTGAGAAATAAATACAAAAATAAATTCATTTAAAAAAAATAATTCCAACAGAACTTAAACACGTCCATTTTGGGAACATACCACAATTGAACTCCTGTACTCAAATTGCCAAGGAGAATTGAGATCACTTAATTCGAATTACTGAGGTTTCGTTTTAAAGGGGTTGAAAGCCCGTTGAAAGTACATTGGTACTTTTAGTACTACTAATACTAGTACACTTAATTGTATATAAGATTTAACATGGTAACAATCTCAATTGCAATACTAAAACTTCAGTTATCTCTTGTTAAAAAAATACAGATTTTAACTCGGACAGTATCTCGTTGAACTCACCTGATATGTCAAGAAGCTAAGACGGATATAAATCTGTTTGTTACTTAACTGGTGCCTGATTAGAAGAGTTATTAACAGTAGTTATCTACTATCAGTCCTATACCATCTGTGATAAGCATCACATTGATTGAATGACTAAAAACGGTGCTGGGATGGTCGAGCACTTGTAGTGTTTGAAAACAAAATATTCACTTCAAGGATTCTTCTAGTTAAAGTTTTTACCGTGTAAAGCGTAAGAGAAATAGTTATAAAGTCAGCACACGACCAAAAAGCAACAAAGGAAATTTAACTTGGTTCTTAAAATATCAAAAGTCTAACTTCCAAAAACATGTAAAGATTTGCATTTTCGATGAAGATAAAGCGACATTCAACTCTTGAACTATACCGGAAAAACGCTAAAGAAGAATATTGGCTGGTAATTCTCCCTACAGTTTCAGAGTGTTATGAAAATTTGTTGATAAACCCATCCTTGGAAGGATGAAATATTTTTCATTATCCGGTGGCAAATTAGGGACAGTGACAGGTATTCTTAGTTTGATATAACTCGTAATAACAATTCTCACAAAATAAGCAAAGACATCACAGTCTCAATGATCCAGAAAAAGTAGTCGGGCAGATAAGTGGAGTCGCTCCTTTGAAAATTTCGCGGTGAGAATCGAAGTTTTGTAAACCGCAGACCCTCTTCAAATGTCCAAGTAAATTGTCCGTTTGTTTGCTCTAGTTATCGTGATATGACACACGACTGAACAACAAGTTAACAAGGCCGGACAGTAAATCTGCTTAAATATTCTCGTGCTGTTGTGACATTACAGCTAAGTAGCCAATATATAGACAATATACTCAGTGCAGTTTCTTTGTCTTTGCCTCTTCTGCACTGAAAGCTTTCAGCAATGACGGTGAAATTATTGTTAGGCTCTTCCTATAAGAGTTTCTGATACCAAACTTTATAACACGCTAGGAACCTCATACTCATGAATTTAGTAAATCTGTTAAGATATTCTCGTGCTGTTGTAACCGATTAACAAGTAGCCAATATACTGCAATTTCTTTGTTTTTCCCTCTTCTGCAGAAAGCTTTCGGCAATGTTTGTTGTGTTTGTTGTTAGGTAATTCGTTATTTTATTCTTAAACCAAACTTAAAACAAGCTAGGAACCTCATGAATTCAGTAAATATACTTTGATTTTTTCGTGCTGTTGTGACATAAGAGGTAGCCAAAATACTACAAAGCCAAAGGCTTTGTTTTTCCTGAACTAAAGCTTTAAGCAATGTCGCCGTTGAATTTATTGTAAGGCTCTTCCGTTATTTCTGATACCAAACAACTAAGCTAGGAATCTTATTAATCGTTTACTTGCTGATAACGTTTTAACTCTTAAAAGCTTTGATAGACAAATAAAGTTATCGTTGTTTTCAATCTTTGATTTAGTAACACAGTGCACGTGCTTGGAGGGAAAGAGCTTTTTATACTTTGTTATGGAATAAACTTTTAAAAGTTGTTTGCGTGAGGTTTAGCGAATGCGGATTATCACGCACAAATGCCCTGCATACATATTTATATTAGCACATTCTCACAATACCTTGAAAACAGTAAAGAAGTTTGTTTTGGCATTGAAATGTAAAATGTCTTACCATTTCTTGCTTTAAACTTGCTAATAGCTCCGTAACTGACAGGTCTTGTGTCGAGTTGCTCATTCCGAGATCTTCTCTTAAATCTTTTGGGTTTTTCGAAGCTCCTTTCCTCAACTTTCGCTCCAGCGTTTAAAGTAAATAAGGCTGAATTGACGGTAAAATTCATACAGCACAGCACTTTTTCACAGTCACAAAATCTTTTGAAACTGTAGAGGACGCCAGTATTTTGAGTCCCCAATTTCCGTCAAATCAAAATGAGCAATGGATCGCCAGGTTGGTTTGATATCCTCGGTGTGTGTCTAGACTCGAACAATACTCAGCACTGTCAAACAAACCAAGTGTGATTATTTCAGTTTTTGAAAAATTGTTTTTTTTAGCCTCAGGCAAATACGTTAACAATGCGCATAAGGCTAAAATTGTTTCGCCTTACTAGCACTCGAATCAGTACTGTGCAGCTATTCCGAATACCCGTTTTACCTGATGGGCTTACAGATAACCCATGATAATTCGACCAGTACAAGATTAAGAGCCCCCAAAATTTGCTGTTACCAGATGCTTAAAAGCAGAACATAAATTATGCACGCACGACTGGTCTATTTTTTCGGTGAAGGCCAAGGCCTTTGTTGATCAAATAGCGTGTAATTAACTCCAAAGTTTGTTCCAAACAAAATGAAAATTGAGCCTGTAAATAATAACCAAGTGTTAAAGGCACTGAAATTAGCATTTTTCAAACAAAATAAACCCATTAGTCGACAAGCAAGCTGCGTGGGTCGTTTTCAAGATTGGAAGATGGGTCAAGTGGAAAAAGATTAGGAACCAAGAGTAGATTAGTCGAGCTAAAGGCGTTGATAACGCTATTGTTTCTCTAGTAATTTTAAATAGTTTACTACGACAACTGATCCATATAAATCGGTGTTGCTCTTTTTCAGCGCTGACTGCAACGGGTGTGGATTAGATTTCCTAAGCTTGGCTGAGTAGACTGCATAATGACGACTTAGAAAGCCACGAATTTATTGCCATGCTGTTGTCTATTGTCCTACCATCAATTACTTAAGCCACATGGCTCCAGCATGTTTTAAAAAGTGTCAAACCAGTTTAGACCGACACAATGAGGTGATGGTACCACCAGTTTCTCAATACTTCTATACTGCCGCTATTGACAAGAAAACAACAGCGAAAACAAAAAACAAAAACGAGAAAAACAAATCAATCACTCTAAAAATGCTACTGCGGTCGTTAAACAATTGTAAAATAAAGTTTTGTAAAATAAAATTTTGAAAAATCATCTGTAACAGCATAAAAACAAGAAAAAAAAGAAAACGACTCCGTAAAAGTTCTAATACCCAGAGAGGGGGCTTATTTATTCGAGAACTTCCGAGACTGGGGGCCCCGGGGAGAAGGGGGTCAGTCGGTCCGCAGAGTTCTGCACTCTTTTTAGTTTAGCGAGTTCAGTAGTAGGTAGGCCGTAGAGAAGACTGTTGCAATAGATAAGATGAAATGACGAGTGCATTTATCAGCCGCTCAAATGCGTCTTGGGGAAGGTACTTCCGAATTCGTCCGATGGAGTTAAAGAAGAAGAAGGCTTTCTTGCAGATTTCTTTTATGTGACTCGTTAGTGTCCATAGTTACAGCAAAGTTACGGGGTCTTCGATTAAATGTCCACAGGAATACCAGCTACCTGAAACTAAGCTCCTCGAGAGAGATTATTGACAGATCGCGATATTAAGCGTAGCACCTCTGTCTTGCCTCGATTCGTCTGTAATATTGCGTGTGCTACGATTTTACGAAAAATTTTTGTAAAACATAGCGCTACAAACCATGCTTCTATTTCAACACTGTATTTTTCTCTGTCAAAACAATTTGAAGGCCCGGACCTTGCACAGGCCTTCAAGCTGGTTACGCTACTATCATTCTGAGAGTAGACTTATGGCTCGTGAGAGATGATCGGGAAACAACAAAAGGGCAACTTAGATATCGTTTACGGGAACAGCGAAAAGTTCTTTGTTGCAGGGGTTGTACCTTTTAGAAAACGCAAAAATTGCGGTCTTCCTTAAAAGCAAAAAGCGGGCGTTGCCTGAAAATTTTAAAGTATCGTGTATGGGGCATGTATTCCATTACTGCCGAGGGTCAAATGGTGAAAAAACTTCTTTTCCTCGGACAAT
>JANVCF010155411.1:0-11366 GCA_025388745.1 Hydrozoanthus gracilis
TCAGATCACATAACTTCGTCCAGCTCGATTGGTTTAAACAGTCTTTTGTGTGCGGTAGACACTCGGATCGAACTAGATTATTCCAGCCATTGCCACGTCAGATCACATAACTTCGTCCAGCTCGATTGGTTTAAACAGTCTTTTGTGTGCGGTAGGCACTCGGATCGAACTAGATTATTCCAGCCATTGCCACGTCAGATCACATAACTTCGTCCAGCTCGATTTGTTTTAACCATCTTTTTTTGTGCGGTAGACACTCGGATGGAACTAGATTGTAACAGCCAATGCCACGTCAGATCACATAACTTCGTCCAGCTCGGTTTGTTTAAACTATATTTTTTGCGCGGTAGGCACTTGGATCGAACTAGATTGTCACAGCCGTTTGATCATTAGATTACACCACTACTACTGTCCTTTGTTGTTTAGTGTTTAAACGCTCAAGGTGTGCATCGTGTGGCGTCCGATTGTCAGGATGTGAAGGAAGTTTCTGTTAGTTTATCAGAAGAACTCCATTTGAACCGTCCACCTGGAAGCCTTGTTTGAAAGCAAACAGGTTCGTAAATTTTAACAAGGGATGAATTTCAAAATTGAAATCAAGCGATTGTTGTTGAGGAGGATTTTTATCGTGGAGGATAGCTCCGGTATACATTAAAGTAACACATTTATTAATAAATTCTCAAAAGTTATATTCGACGTACTGTCTTGTTGTTGGGATATAATTTATAATTAGCTTGCCCCTGGACGTGACAAATTGCGATCAATTCCTATTGGGATACACTGTTGAGGGTCTTCTTTGTAATTGCTGGAACGTAATGTCTTGTTGTTGGGATATAATTTATTATTAGCTTGCCCCTGGACGTGACAAATTGCGATCAATTCCTATTGGGATACACTGTTAAGGGTCTTCTTTGTAATTGCTGGAACCAGTGATGATGATACGATTCTGTCTGGAACAGTTATGTGTACATCTTCATGAAGTTAAAGTCGTGGGGTTTTAATGCCTAGCACAACATTAACCTGAAACTCCATTACAATAATGGTAACAGAATAGTTCTCGTTTTCCATCCAGTATAAAAGTCTTTCTTGCCATCAAAACAGAAACTGCAAAAATTTAAGCGGAATTGTTTCTTGTGATTGGTGTTCATTTTACTGTCTACGAATTTCTGCTTTAACTCAAATAAACAAATCATGAAGAGCAAAGCATTAAATTATATTATTGTTAATGAAGCAAACAAAATCCCATCCCAACTTCCCTGGAAACTCAGTGAACTGTTTGGTACTTACATTGAAATATGTTCGCTCTTAATTTGACGCGACCCTCCAATCCACATAATAAATATAGCTTATTTATGACTATTGCACAATTTCGGTTTTTTTCACATTGAATGATTGGTTCAAAATGTTGAGGGATAGATATGGTATGCGACCCAGTGGTACTGAATGAGTAGAACTACTGCAGTTTTTTATTCCCAGTAGTAATACTACTTCTCAAACACCAGCCAGCTAGGATTTCCACCATGTCATGTTTTTTTAATCTTCAGATTTTTATCGTTCCAAGCCATTGGAATTGGAAATTGGATAACCTGACTGAACTTTTATTGCCTTTAAAAACTTGGTATACTGTTGTGTCTATAAGAAAAATGTTCGACTTGTCGGTAGTTAGGCATAATTCCAAATGTCCCTTGGCTTGAACAACAGCAACTTAACAAAAAAAAACCTGAACAGAGAGAATTACATCTCATGCAATGTTTTACCCCATTGTAAACCAAGACAGGCAAAACATCTATTCTTCGTCAAAGACCAGAACCGACAAGGGAGTCGAGAACATCTTTGGAATCCACTGTAGATCAGTTGAAGGAAGAACGAAGAATTTCCACTAACAGTTGTATTTTTGTCTGGAAACCATTTCTATATGTTGCTAAATTTTGGATGCCGGCACAGGCGGTTACTCTCATAGTTTCTTCCTTTTGTCCTCTCTTAGAGCTGTTAAGAGAGAACAAAATGAAGAAATCATTTCTATATTTTTAAAACTTGACTATAGGAAAGGAACAGTAAAAACCTAGAGCAGAAAATCGTGCTACCTAAACAGCGAGGTAATTCTGCGATGTCTCCAACTGCTCTTTGCTGAGTAAGTAGTTAATGATACCAAAGGTTTTTGAATCACACTAGAGGTTTTTTGTTATCAAGGTCTGGTATGAATTCCTGTCAAATGTTTGATTTGAACTGGTTCTTCAACGTAATGTTCGTCAGCACTCTTAAATCCATGTTAAGAAAACATACTTGCAACTGCCTCCCAGAAGGCCAGTATTCTTCAGATCAGCATAGTAAATTGTTAACTTTTTTGTCGTCAGTGTTGTACTCACCTTATTCAACCGTTGAAAGGTATAAAACAAAAGGCTAGACGGTGTAAGAGCGTGTAGTCGGGCTACAGTACACAGCAGAAGAATCCGAGGCTTCAATTTATTGCAACATGTACAAACAAGACTGCGATCAACAACATAAAGATAACATCATTGGCAAAACTATCTTGCAATGTTTTAAAGCTTAACATAAACTTATCAATGTCGAGTCTGAACTTTTCCTCTTGTCGAGCGATTCCTGAAAATTACGTCCTTGTTGTTAATGTTACTGTGACTTTGGATTATGTGATGAACTAAGAGTTGCAATAGTATTTCCCTCTGAGTTCCTTTCAGTATGTTTGAGTTTGATCCGAGTTCATTTCGCGGAAAACTGACGTTTCTTATCGTCTTTTATGTAAGTCTACCGCGAACGGCGTGTGAATTTGTGAGCATTTCGAGGGTCTTTAGAAGTAGTTTGTTCGTCATCCTGAACATTATGATAGATACAGATGTAGAACTTAATAAATCTTTCCAGCAGAACAAACTTTTCGTCGTAGTGAGCTACCGTAACATGTCGTGTTATGGTAATTCGGTTGATCATGTGACCGTTCCCGAACAATTACAAACGCGACGTGACATTGGCTGGAGTCGGCCTCCCTGCGGGGTAGCCCGATTAAAGAATACCGCCCGTAGATGATTAAAATTCCTATTGTGCATGTTCTTAAATTATTTCTCTTGTTTTCACCCTGATTTTCTACTGATCTTTAATGTTTATCACCATGTGATGCAAGTAATTCTTCCCCCTTTTCAATGGCCGAGCCCACCGCGGGACTTGTAACTAACTGCCTACAATCTCGCTTCTTGCTAATCGTGTTACATGTTGCTCAAGCCCACGTGTAAAAGAGCTCTTAGAACAGATAAAATAACTGTATACATGAACTACAGATGTATGAAAGGAACGTTTCCACCAAGAAAACTCGTTGATTTTTATTTTTACCAAGATAAAAGTACAAAATTTTCGTGGTATTTTACCTACCTCAGGATCACATGCAGATTTGTATCCTGGCTGCGGTTGAGATAAATAAAATTACCCTTGGAAGCTGATGTCGTTGCTTCTGCCACCTGCTTATTTTATCATTTCTGACACTGAAGTTGATGGGGCGGGTAAGATCTGCCTTGTTGTGGAAGAACTCAGAGACACTTTCTTTTAGACACGGGACGAGGATTCCGAACAAGCACTGGTATTTTTGGCCATCTTCATTCTTGTATGCCCTATGAATCTCTTACAAGGCTTAAATCTATCATTGAAAGATGATGAGCTGAAGAACTTTTGAAAAATTTCGAGTTTTTTTCAACTTACAATGTTTTCATAACACGGAGGGCAAGCTGTCGATGGCATTCTGTCCTCGATTCCGTATTTTTTACCTCGAACCACTCAAACAGACCAAAAATGTGACTCCAAGATGTTTGGTGTTTTCTACTTTAATTTGGTAAGCCGCTGATCATAACGATGACAGTCTCACTTTGGCGTAGGAAAACTTGATCGTTATGAGCTACAAAACTCAAGCGTTACAGCTTAACAGACATGTAAAATAACTCGCGTGGTTTTCCTCAGGGATCAACTCTTGGCCCTTTGCTTTGCCTATTACATATATCAACGACTTCCAACTTTTAACGTCCGTTTGTTTTTCCGATGATAGAAACCTATTCACCAACAAGAGGCTAACTAATTATACCCCCTTGGCAACACCTTTCCATTCCATTTCAGCTTAAAAGTTGAATAATATTATCAATTACCAAGTCTCCGGTGCAATCTACTCACGTGGCTTCCAAACAGACATAACCAAGCATGCGTGCTTATATGAATGCTCTACTACAACATATGAAAACACCAGCGAACCATATACTCAGGACCTAGTAAAAAGAACCTTCACGACTTTGAGGAACGAGTACATAACCATCCACAGCACATCTATGAACGGTTACGTGTCAGTAAATTAGCCTCTTAATAGTAAAATATCGAGAAATAAATTAATCTTTGCTATCTATCACCCTGCATAGAAAAAGACCCTTTATAATGTTTGTTCTAATAGGGAAAATTAAAGTAGAGTTAAAACGCGTTTTGTCATCTTTTTCGAGGATGTAAACAGATCTAAAAAGGCTTCTTTAGTGTTTTTAGGTTATTGTAAAAATAGCTTCGTTTCTTAAGAATTGTAACATTTGTTATATTTGTGTTTAACAGATACTAAAGACATTGTTAGCCATATTATTGTATGAACTCCGTGACAGCCAATTGCGCCCCACAGTGCAGTCGGGCTCCAAACGTTATTGAATGTAAACACATCGAGGCTGGCGACTGCGTGGTTGAAACTGTGGTTAAATATATGTATGTGTTTACAATATCTGATCTGACAAAAACTTTTGAGTTATAAAAGTTGTCCAACTGACGTTCGCAAGTTCTTCGCCTCTTCCAAGGTTATTTGTGTTACGGTCCCCAACAATGTAAAATCGAGCCTAAGTCTAACTAGGCCGTTATCGAGGAAATTCTGCAAATCGACATGAATAAAGCTATCATATATTCCTTGATTTTGAAATTTGTATTTGGTAATATTAGAGCTGGCGAAACTGGCGGACTGGTCAGGAAGCTGCATATGTTTTTGACAAAACTATGGTCACAGATCTGGATTACATCACTAGAACGGAGAACAAGAAAAAGTAGTGTAGGAAAACAAAGTCAGTTTAACCCGTGGGTGAAAGACAGTTGTTTGGAAGATTCCTTTGTAGCCGGTTCCATACCTCGGCTTCCTGACATTTTGTCTTAAATATGCTCAAGTTATTTCGTGCAATGAATGACACGTTGGCAGTAAACCAGGCTTTGTAAGAGTCAGTTTTATTGACAGAAGTAAAGAAGCCCTTCAGATAAAAGGTAGAACATTGTAATAATTATCTGTACATAAAAAGATTCACGTAAAAAGTGATAAGGTTTGCATAATTCATAAAATTAAAGAATGCACGTGAAATTGAGAAAACATGTTAGTTACACGAATAACTTTTGACGCAAATGCAATAAATGTAATGTTTTAGTGAAGAAGGACTTGTTTCTTCCAAATAAAGTTGTGTATATAAGAAAAGAGGATAACTCATAATATAATAAAGATTTCTAATTATATATCAGATTTAACAAAATATCTCAGTTTTGAGGGAACTCTAAAACATTTTTTTATTTTTTTAGTTATATGCTATATTTTTTTTATAAAACAATGTTGATAATACGCGCTTTTATTGGTCGAGGACCATTTTCTAAATCTGGATGGAAATCATGAATGACTTCATCAGTTGTTATTATTTCTAAAAGCTTAAGATGCATATCTTTTCTCAACGTTTTCTCCAACAATCCTGCGTGTTTTCACTAGAGTATGGAAACACGGAAAATATCTAATTTCAACAATAGTGGGATTCGGTATATAAAATAGGAAATTTGATACTGTCAACCACTTATTTTGAAATAAAACTGAGTTGAATTGTTTTTGGACGAGACTGCAAAATAACAAACGCGCTAGTGAAAGCTTGGTTGCACGTATTAGCCAAAGGGGAATATTAGCTTATTCGCCACAATTATCCGTAGTTCAATAAGTTACGATGCTGACGAAAATAACTTTGAGCGGAAAATTGTAAAGAATATTTGTAAACAAACCTTGGATCAATCAGCGGTGTTATTTCTCTTAGAAAGTTGTACATAACTGAAATTTATTGGGAAGGAAATACATTTAATGGCGTTTAAAATATTCACGCTTTTTTATATAAGAACAACGAGGCTCTGAGTGGCCAGAATTTAAGAATGAGCTGAGGCTTGGGGCTCGATAGCTAGTTTGAAACTTTACCGAGCTTCGACATTTGACTTTTAGCAATATAGAAGTGATTTGCAGTTTCTCTCTTTTAATCAATCATTGCTTCAAATTATTCGCAGTACACGTATATATACTTGCCCCGAAGTTAGTCCTTACAGTTTGTTTTCCAATACATGTATTGCAGTACCTCAGGCTTAGTTCAGTTTTATTCGACTTGAACCACACTTAGAAATAAGAACAATTTGAGGGTCAAAATTAAGAGCAATAACTTCGGAAAAATTTACTGGTTCTTATAGAAAAAAAACGTATACCTCATTAAACTTCTTCCTTCAGCTTTTCTTTTACCCGCTCTGAATCACCTTCTTGTTGTCTTTAGTTTAGCTTCCTCAACGTTCCAAAGACAACAAGACTGTGATTCAGAGCGGGTAAAAGAAGAATTGTAGGAAGAAGTTATGAGAATAATCGCCTGTGCCGACACACAGAGTTTAGCAAGATCATTAAACTTCAGAGTCTGTCATTGAACGAACAATATATGCCGGTAATTATAGAAAAATACCTGCAAGTTGTTTTGAAGCTGAGTGAAAAGATCACCAGTTCCATTGACTAGCTATTAGTATTCATGAGGTGTTGCACGTTTGGCAGTACTTAAAAGCACGTGGTTTTATACAATTTACTTGTTATACAACTTGAACTGGCTGAGGTATGGACAAGTTTTTACTTTTCGTTAGCTCAGTTTTGTATTTTGCGTTCTCGTTTGCTGCTCACAAACACGAGGATAAGTTGACGGCGACTCGTGACGAGCCGCCACCGTGCAGGGACAATCTTTACCGTTGGAACCCAGTCGAGGTAGAGTAATTCGTTGCTATTCTATAAACCATGGCCGCCGCTACATATACTTTGCTACTAGAAGTAATCACAGGTCAGTGAAGTGCGCTTGACGTGTTTCACTGGAGTCGGGCCTCTCTGTGCAACTGCCGTCGCAATTCTTGTTTTTTGTTTCATTGTTTTAATGGGCTCTACCCTCGCATATGCTACTGATCGTGCATCTTACAGCTTGTGATTCGATCATCTTTTTTCTACATTAATCGTTCTTTCTCAATCATTTCCAACAGAGTTTGACTAAAACTACAGAATTTCTTTTCTTCCCGTAATATGTTTTCGTATGTTATTGGCTTTTTCGAAATTGTCGAGTTATTTTTGCTTCAAACTGGCTTTCGCGAGCCTTTTGTTTACGCCGCATGAAGTCGAGACGCTCGTCTAACCGTCCTTGTCCATCCATCCTTTATTAACGCAAGCGGGACACCAACCTTGAGCCCACGAGCATCGGCAAGATTGGGATACGTTCTTCTAGGACGTTGAGACGAGTTAAAAAAAAGTCCTGGTCTTACTTACTCTTGGTGTGTTTTAGATTCTGAGAACGACTTCAATACAACAACTGTTCCAAATGTTGAAATAAGGTCGCTTTTCATGTCGGGCTGACTTAGCACGAAGGTTCTAGATTTGCCAATACCCGGTTTCGGGGTAAACTTTGTTTTTCCCATTTTTATGGACCTCAGACTACTAAATATCTGTTGGTTTCTCAAGAAAACGATTTTTTTGCCAACTTTGAGAGACACCCTGAACATCTAGATTTGTGGTTAAAAACATTAAAAAGAAAGCCAGAAAAACACTCGGGATCAAATTTGGTTAAAAAGTGCCTGAAAAATTTTGTGTATCACCAGAACTGCTGTTCTTCCCACAATACATGAGTTGTACTGATTAGCTATGGTGTTGAAATTAGTTTCGTCCACTAAATAATAAAATTTGTACTTGAACATTATTTTGTTTGTTGAGTATTGATAGTCTTGTTCAGTGTTTAATTTTTAGAAGAAAACATAAGAACACCTTAAGAACATTTTCAAGCTGGTTTTCCAACACCCGATGGACAAGAACAAGATCAGCCTGAAGCCCTAAAACTTGTTCTTTTATGCGGGTGTTTTTTCTATCTAGATTCATCATACAGTATATTTACGTTTAAGACGGGAGTTTTGACACCCTCGTCGAGTATGAATGATAGTATGTACTCATTTGCCAATGTTAAGGTTGTCAAAAGTGTTGATATTATTCTAAGTAAAGATTGGATGATTATTTTGCAGGTGGGCTATACGCGAGAGCTTAGGTTGGACGATGAAAACAAAGGCCAAAAGCACCAGATAATCACCAGAGCAGTTCATCCACCAATCTTTGGTATGTGCTTGCCCATCCAACTTATACAGGGGCGTAGCCAGTGGGGAGGGGCGGGGTCGTGGGGTGCCCTTTGTAAACCTTTTTTAACCAAGCAACCTACTACTGTTGGCGAAAACGCCATGACAAGCTGGTTAGCACCCTCACTTTGACGCAGTGTGCCCTCACCCCCTCCCCCCCTTAAAAACTCCTGGCTACGCTTCTGTTAGACATGATTAACAATAGATTTTGTTTACGTGTTACTGCCTCCCACATTAACAATAGCAAAACTTTGTTTTAAAAAGTAATCAAAAGGTTTTTGAATTCGGGTCAAAAACGTCGGCGGTGCAGTGATCAAGTGGTTAGCATGTGTGACTCGTAATCCTGCGAGACTGATTTGCGGTTGTCGTTAGTATTAACAAGTTCACTCGCCACTCACAAAGGTCTAACTTGTTGAGCTCTTCCTTATAGAATTCTAATAAAAGCTCTCGGTTTTGTGGAGGACAACGGCAAGTTTGTCTCGCTGCATAGAAAAAACTCTGCCTAGTCTAACAATTGGGGGGATCAGCCGCCACCTTATCCCCCCTCCCCCCCCCCTCCCTCTTTCCTGCGACGCAGGCCTTTTTGGCACATTTTCGGACATTTTAATACATACATTTTAATACTTACAAAAACAGAGTTATATGGTACATTATTTAGGTTACTTTATTTTATTAGGAGGGCCACAAGTTCATCAGCGCAAACCGTTCCGTGTTGACTCTCGATAAACGAAGTTGGTTGTTGTTGTTGAATAATCGTTGGAGCCCTTGCTACTCGATTCAGTTTCAAGTAGTTGGACACTAATCTATTTTCACAAGAAACCTTCTTGGGGTTATGTTTCATGTGAACAGACTCGTTAGGAAAATGATACTGTTATATATTAAAAATGGGAATAAAGAAATAAGGCATGTTTAAGTAAGTAAAGAAATAAAACGGGCTGAGACTTGCTTTGCTTAAGGCAGCTAACTGTCAAGTAAGCACATTTACTCCAACAGAATACATATCGGTATCATGCTCTTTGTTTTTACCAGATCCAGTAATACTGATTATGATGCGGCTTGTTTTGATATTTTGCACAGAAATTCCACATTTTCTAACTGATGAGGAGTGTGATTATGTCGTAAACAAAGTTGAAGGGATCGGCATGGCCAAGAGTACGATCCACATGGATCCAATGCAGGAAAAACATCTTGCCAGGCTCAAAGCCAGTATAGGTGAGTCAAACATAGCATTCGGATGTTTTTTGAACGGTCGCTAATTCCATGTTGTAACGTTTGAGCGAGCTCAGTAGTTTGAGCGTTCTAACTCAACTTTCAAAGAAAAAGTCGTAAAAACAAATTGTATTGCTTCAATTGATTTATGTCATCTGAACCATCAAATAATCAAAAGTTTTTTTTCATATCTATTTATATTCATTTAACATACATAATTCGCATTTGTATCAATACGATATTACAACATTGTACATCATTGTGAAGATTAAAATACTTTTCATTTTTTTCTATTCTGGAAGTCCCGCATATTTTTTATTTCATATTTATTTTTTATGGAACTCAATAACATTCAAAGATTTAGCTCTGTCTCATTGCTACGCATAAGTAAATATAATACTTCGCAAGTATTATAATATAGTTGGCGCTCTTTGCAGAGTATTCGTTTCTGATACCAAGTAAACCTTTTTCAGTGGAAAGATTAAGGATTAAATCTGCAAATAATTAAAAGTTTTTATCAAAACTGGGTAGCTCCAACGACAGGCTAAGTTATAAACCTAGAACTTCACTAAGCAAAACGAGCTCTATGATTTGATTATTCTTGGTCACTTGGTCATTAAATTCGAGTGTTACATGATAAGCTAACTTCGCTAGTAATAGAGAGTTCTGATTGGTCGGTATGATCGAAAGCACCTCAGCAAATCAGTTATTGCCTAACATACAGGTTTGCGGTTTATACTGAACGCATCTCGATAGAGCATGCACAACAGTTCATTGTTGTTTTTAGCCTTGCTTATGGGAAATTGTAGGAGAGTTTACGATATTTAGTATCTTTCTAACACTTGCAATCATTTTACTACTAGATTATAATTTTCTAATTTTTATGTTCGGGTGGTCTACCATATAGGGGCTTATGGCCTGTTGTAGTCTGCCTCACTGTATAGATTTCGTGTTATTTCATTTGTATACAGTGAAAGCAAATAAATGAATGAATAAACAGCAATATTGGAAAAATTGAGTGCTTGCCGACCAAGTCAAAATCAATGTTGGATAGCTCTTTGATGTTAGGTCATACTAGCAATTATTCGAAGCAACAATACCAGATATGTTTAACTGTTAACAGGCCATGCCAACAACAGTGCGGGCTACTGGCGCAGTTGGGACAAAAATGCCGATTCTGCTATCACCATGGACGAAGTAAGCTTTGAAACTGCTTTTGGTCTGGTAGTTGAAATCAAAGTAGAAAAGGAAAGGCGTCAGAAAAAGAAAACATAATTAACATAAAAGTATTTATTGTATTTTGCCATCTGCTTTGATAAGTTTGCAAACTGTTACTGATCACCCAACACCCAAATCTCTTTTTGTAACAGGTTTGTTCGTATGTAATTCTTTTATATGGACTTTATATGTAAAATGTAGGTTCAGCTGGTTTAAGTAAAACGAAATGTAAGTAATCACAAGTAATTTTATTCGAAAGAAAAATATGTGATTCCAAAGAAAGTCATTATTGTGGTTTGACTCCAGAGGTGTCTCTCTGTGTTTCCTTTTCTTTGACTTTCTTAAAAAACGATTGCCTCACTAAAACCAATAAGCTCATTTATAAGTAAATAAAGGAACATTTATTACGTTTTACCACAGATTCAGATGTTTGCTATAAACTACAAAAAACTCCATTTGTCCCAAGAGGAGGTGAAAGAAATGTAAGAAACCTTGTACTTTTTCTCAAT
>JANVCF010155522.1:0-22768 GCA_025388745.1 Hydrozoanthus gracilis
TAATTTTGAAGACGACGGCGTGCAGGTGGCGCGCACGGTGCATTCCAACGTGCAGCTAGTGTATTCACTATTGTTTTTTGCCGTCGTCGTCGGCGTTGTCGTCTTCGTTGCTTAAGCTCTCTAATCATTCTTGTAAGCTGCATTTGCAGCTTAAGTGAAAACTTATCTTATGTAAAAATTTTTTTAAAACTTTTTTTAAAATTATGATTCATTTTTTTGTGTTTTCAGTTGTTTTTCTTCCAGCTATATATCTTTGGTTACAGACAGCAAATATGTACAGGTACCATGTAGAACTTTTCGTTTATCTACTTATGTACTAAACATGACTTTTAGTTAGTAAAATATGTTTACGTTTTTTTTTGGTGCTATGTTTTTTTGTAGCAAATCAACACAAAACACGACAAAGAAAGTCAGTGATTTAGCAAGTGCAGACTCAGAAAGCTGCCCTCAAAAATGTACACATTTTTATAATTGCCTAGGCTCGGTTTATAATAAGAAAAAATGTCTCGAGTTTTTGAGAAACTTTGCGTTTATCTGAGCTGCCCTAAGCATGCAATAGCAGCACAGCTTGCAAGCTTTAAAAAGTAAGAAGGAGATTCTTGTAGTTTAACAACTATAACCATAAAAATTATGTGAAAAACAAGCAAGAGTGAACGTGTTGAGATTGATACATGAACTTTCCCATTGAACGTACATAAATTACAACTCGTAAAGAACAAATGATGATCTTCTGCTTGTTTACAAAACACACCTCGTTAGTACGAATCTCAAAGTCCAATTTCCCCAGGGTTTAATTTTACGGATACAAAATCACTTTACTCAAAAGTGGGGTTTTCCGAATACCTTCTAAATCGACCTTTTATGTTTCTCATCGGAGCTTAAACCAACGTATAGAAATTTTAGACTACAATTTGTTCCTTTTTTTCTGTTTAGTTCGTCGAAACTGGTAAATTAGAGTCGAGAGAACTGGGGCTATTTAAAAAGTAAAGAGAAAGGGGGAGGGTGAGAGAGAGAAACAGAGACTACAGACAGGCGATTGAAAAAAAAATGCCGCCTACTTGTCACGACTCATTGGTCAATTAAATTTAAGTTACCGTTATTCAAACTTTGAATCTTGAGCGGCTGTCAAAAGTCTTCGTGGTCAAGAAAAGAAAAACTTTGCAGCCCCAGTCCTTTCGCTTGCAATATCGATTCACCAGTTTCGGTGAACTAAAGAGAGGAGTTCTTTATAGACTTTTTCGCGCTGAATGGCACTGCCTTTGAAACCAGGTATTTTTAGATTTCTTCGTTCTTAGACTTGACGCAATAATAAATTTGCTTATCTACCACTTTAAACTTGTTCATATTTTGAAAAATAACGTTTTGTTGTTTTAGTTTATAATGTCCGACAAAATCGCCGGGCAGTTGTCAAATTGGAAAGGGTAAATTCGCCGATAACCTATACTTCCGATTTTGTGCCACGTAACGGGTTTTATCTATTGAAATTGCAAGAAAAATAATGGGTGGGTTATAAATACCCTTGTCTAAAGAAATACCGTATAGTTTCGCTCTATATTAATATTCCTATTTCTTACAAAGTTAACATTTACCTTTGACTAGCTGTCCTCTTCAGTATGCATTTTCAGTATCTGCACCCAACCAGATTCCTCTGCCCCTTTTAAAACCTTCCAAACGCTAATCGCACCCCTGGTTTCTAATGAAATACCTGATATATAGTTTAGCTCTATACATATCTGATCTTTAAAATTTAATCGTTCTAACAAACATTTACCGTTTAACTACTTGCATTGTCCCCATGGTTTAGCATTTCGCATGTCAAACAGCTTTTTCAAGAATTTCATACCTTCTCTTCGAAAAAGCGGATGTCCATTTCTTAAACAGAAGTTTCCCTGACTGAAGCGGTATCCTCCACATTTACGTTAACTTCATGTTCTTCTTCTTTGGATAGTTCCTCTGTAGTAGAAATCACGGCAGATACGTTTTCATAGTACCGCTCTTTTAACTCAAATTCTAATCCCGACGATCCGGCTTTGTCTTCTATGGTTTTGCACGAATACCAGTGATCCTCAGTAGTGACAAAACTTGTTACGTTTTGATATTGTCCATCGCTTGGCTCAGTCACTAACGCAGAGGGTCCGGCTTGGTCTTCTGTGTAATCCTCACACTCGACGTTCTTGTATATAACTCGAGTAAGGTTCTCGTCTATTGGATAATCACCCTCACTAGAAGTAGTGCTAGTTCTTGTATAGACTTGGTGCTGTCCATCGCTTGGTTCAGTGCATAACCCAGAGGGTCCGGTTTGGCCTTTTTTATAATCCTCACACTCGATATTCATGTATACTCGAGTACAGCTCTCGTCTAATGGATAAACACCCTCACTAGAAGTAATGCTAGTTCTTGTATAGGCTTGGTATTGTCCAGCGCTTGGTTCAGTGCATAACCCAGAGGGTCCGGCTTGGTCTTCTGTGTAATCCTCACACTCGACGTTCTTGTATATAACTCGAGTAAGGTTCTCGTCTATTGGATAATCACCCTCACTAGAAGAAGAGCTAGTTCTTGCATAGACTTGGTATTGTCCGGCGTTTGGTGCAGTGGACAACCCAGAGGGTCCGGCTTGGCCTTTTGTGTAATCCTCACACTCGATGTTTTTGAAGACTTGAGTACGGTTCTCGTCTAATGGATAAATACCCTCACTAGAAGTAGAGCTAGTTCTTGCATAGACTTGGTATTGTCCGGCGTTTGGTGCAGTGGACAACCCAGAGGGTCCGGCTTGGCCTTTTGTGTAATCCTCACACTCGATGTTTTTGAAGACTTGAGTACGGTTCTCGTCTAATGGATAAACACCCTCACTAGAAGTAGAGCTAGTTCTTGCATAGGCATGATGTTGTCCAGCGCTTGGTTCAGTGCATAACCCAGAGGGTCCGGCTTGGCCTTCTGTAGTTTCAAGAACAAGCAAGTGATCGTCAATCTTGTATCTAACAATTATCACTTGAAGTCAAGGTGGTCAACGTTGGTGGTGATTATTTACAAGAACACTGCGCATGTATACTATATATTATTGGTTGGCGTCTTTTAATGTAGTCAGCGGCACTCATAAATGGGGGTAATTGCTTGTATAAGATTGAGAGCAAAGTGAATTCGATTTAATTTGATTTTAACGGGAGCATTTTGTCTGAAGTTTTCCGAAAATTTAAAAAACGTCTTAAATGCAACAATGTTTCAAGAAATTGCAAACGTTTTCAAAATCGAAAAAAAATCGAAAAATTAAGTTAGTTAAGCAAGTGACGCTTTCTCATGTCAGTACGGCGAAAAATGAAAATAATTGTCCTTAAAATCATAAACATGTAATTGCTTGCAAATTTCCTTGTAAAAATAAGATTTAGTCGTGGCCGCACGATGCAACATTGCTTGCATCGTTGCGCGAAATGGTATAATTGCATCGTGTAGCCACTTCTGAAATTGTTGCACGCAACGTTCCAGGAAGTAGAAACCGATACTACTCCTGCAACATTGCACGCAACGGTTTCACTGTGTGGCTACACGAAGAGTTTCGGGTGCGCGCAACTTTGCATGCAATATGTTGCACCGTATAGAAACGGCTTTAACCTCACTTTTGTTTTTAAATAAAAATTACTTTACGTTTTACTCAGCCGTATGCGAATACCTATACTAATATAAACCCATAAGACCCTTCTTTTTTGTTTACAAGGGTTCCTTCCTTGTTTATTTTCGTTGTTTTATCTTCAAAAACGGGGACAAAACAAGAAGTCATTTTTTTCCCTTTCATGGACGGAAGAACAACGACGAACAGGAAATAATATCTAGCTATAGAAGCAAACCAATAAGAGGTCGTGCAAAGTGCCATTCACCGTTTTAGTTAAAATTAAAAGGAAATGTTCCTCGCTTACTAATTCAAACATTCCCCTCACCTATATCGATTGATGCTGATACTTCTTCATTTTCTCTATCGTTTTGCTCAGCTGCTACTGGACCAGATGAGTCATTGACAGTCTTGTTAATCATTTGCAGCGAGCAGGCTTTACCACCAGGAGTCGATCTTGGGGGAGGCTCAGGGCGATCGTCACCAGAGTCATCTTCCTCATCGAACAAACATGCCACATCAAATGTGGTGTCGGTGGTTGGATGAAGGAGAGGTTCATACTTCTTCGTGTTCAAACTGTCCAAGCAGAGATATTCCTGAAAGATAGGCCAATCAGATGCCGTCAGAGGTCAAAGATTGTTTGATAATAATTTTATACTTGACTTACTGTGTTTAATGTAATTTTTACTCGTATTAATATGTTTTATCTTTTTTCTTAACTAACAAAATCCTATGCGCTTATTGCATTAATTTATAATCAACGTACTCTATGGAATAAGCATTACTTTAGGTATTTCAAGAAGAAATACGGTAGGTCGTCGGCCAAATCTACAAATTAGGAAGATTCTTTGAGCCTATACATCCCCTCGTTTGGGACTTAAGAGGTAAAAGTGTGCAATCTGAATGTTTTCTTCATGTCTAGTACCTTCGATACAACGCAGAGCTTGATTATGTACGGTTGATAAATTTTTTCTTTCAAGAAAACTATTAATGGACCGACGGTAACCATTTTATTTTACCTGTAGTCAGTTTTTAGGCCCAGTTTACTCAGTTAATTTCTCTTTTTAATCTAGTTTTCTAGAGGTGCACTTTTTCATGCATTTCCTTAAGTCTTTATCTGCAGAAGGAAAGGTTTTTGTTTTGTTTTGTAATCTTCTATCTTTTGGCTCGATAAAGTCACTCAGTTTTAATTATGGCATCTAGTTTCCGCTGCTGTTTGGGAAATCAATTTACTTCCGCCCCTATAAAGATTATGTCAACGAAACAGGTTACATCAGGATACATAGCCTACTCGATTTGGGACAAAAGCTTTATTATGGCCGGGGTGGAGGGTGGGGGCGGGGGACAACGGGAATGTTCGCCATACCCCTAAGGAGTAAAATTTTGGTACTGCCTAGAATGCCAGGGACGAAATGTTAACATCTGCAGACAGTGCGGTGTCGTTTCTATAAAGGGCTTCCCAAGTGATCTTGTTATTTGGCCATTTTAATTGTCTATAACATGAGATCTGTCAGCTTTGTTTTCTATTTTTTTCCAAGAATAATGCTCTGAAAACAAAGAACTTTTGAATGAAATGCTCTCTACATGAATACGTTATTGGGTGGTATCGCTTAGGGTTTGAAATCGACCTGAGGGGTTCCATCGAAATTCTTCCACTAGCATCCCCGTCCCAAAACGTTGGGTGTCCCCCAACACCCCCCCCCCCATTTGCAGGGTATCGTAAGATTCTTGACGCACATATAGTTAGTTTAAACACTGCCTTCCAGGAAAATGCTACTTCCCTGGGTCAAAGACCAAATTGTCGGGCATGGTTTTATATATACTGCACTTAATGTACTGTAAGTATTAAGAAGAAGTTGTTACAATTAGTGGTTTTTTCAAAACTGTGGCTAAGATAGATACAAAGATCTCACATTGCACTTTTTTTATTGGTTAATTGTTTTACAATTGGAAAATAACTACCAAATACCCTATATACTAACAATTATGTTGAAGAACATTTTTGGCTGATTTAAAAACATTCAGCTTTGATCAGCCCGAAAATATGGTGTAAGGAGTGTACTTTAACATATTTTGCATGTTACAAAAAAGCCTCAGAGTAATATATTAATACTGTATGAAGTTTTTAGGCGTTATTTTTGAACCTCTACTGTTGATATATCACAGTCCTTTTTATGTGTTGTATGTTTGTTACCATTTTTGTTGACTGAACAGATTTACGAAATAAGTTCAGCTCCTTGATAAAAATTAAATGCCATACATGTCTTATGCCAGTCCCAGTCCCCCTCTTTCATTCTCCTCTCAATACACAACATTATGGTTGATATTTTTTAGCATATATTTTAGAACAAAACCTGTAAAATGGCTAATTCACATTTTAATTTTAAATTCTTTTTTGAATTTATATCTCAGAAAAGCAATTGGAGATGATGCAGAAAAAAAGAAACCTGTAGATTCTGAAAAAGATGCCTTGAAAAGTAGAAAACAGATGGAAGAGAGCCGGCAGGTAAGTTGAAGAAGCTAGTGTATAAGCAGCAATTAATATGACAATTAACTTTTGCTTCATGCAGTTAGTCATGGTTGATTTTGTCTCAAATAATGATAGTGAATACTCGACCCCTAGCAACAAGACTGTCGTCAATGGTAGGGTGGGTGTCAGGCCTGGGCATTGCCAGACTGTCATCAAGCAACCATGTCAAAAGTTCTGGATAGCAGCGCTAAATGTTGGCACAATGAAGGGTAGAAATGCTGAGGTGGAAGACCATCTCGAGAAGCTTAAGAGAGGTTTATCTGTGTTGTCTCCAAGAGGCTAGGTAGAGAGGTGACTCAGCCCGTATAATTGTTGGTAAAAACTGGATTATTGGGAAGTGAGAAGGGAACTGGTCATGTGGTGTTGGAATTCTCCTTGCTGGGAAGTGGGTGGATAGTGTTGTAGAGATGAATCATGTCTCTAACAGAATCTGTATGATTAGATCAATGTCGGGATCTCCATATGCATCTTGACAGTTCTCTCTGTGTATACATCCACGTGGGAGCTAGGGGGGTACTTCGGGGTGAAAAAAGGTGGGAATGACCATCCCCAAAATACCCAAAAAAATACCAAGGGGTAAAAACTTTTCACCCTAAAAAATACCAATTGAAATCTGAAAATTTTCCCTGAGTAGCTAGCTGGTCGGCATTAAGTCAACAGATTACAACTATGTGTTCCGTGTTTGTGACTGTCATCATAGTCCAGTGACTTACATTTTTTAGTTCATAAGTTTATTGAATACTAATCAAAAGGGTCTAGCTGCCTGAATCAATAGCCCTCCGGGTTATTTAAAGCAGCTTGTACCTAGGTAAGCTATTTATATTTATTAGAACCAAATTATTTTGTAAATATTAGGTACAAATAAAGCTTTTTGTTGTTGTTGATGTTGTTACATCAATATTTTCTATCAAATTGAACACTTAACATCAATAGGCTGTCATCTTACCCTGATGAAGGACTACAGCTGTCCAAAACATCAATATGTTCTGTTTTTTTCATGGTCTGCATATATATAGTCTATAAAATATTTACCAAGCTGTTTCTATAAGAATATATACCAGTGTACAATATCTCATCTTTAATGCTTTTCATGTTTTCCTTTGCCCTCCAGAGGCTGGTAAAGCTCAAGACTGATGGCACTGAACTGGTTACCAATGTTGAGGTGGCAGCAGATGCACGGGAAGCCATGCGTCGGTTGGAGGAAGAGGAGGCCAACAGATTAAGGTTTTTTTACAACCTGAAGATAAAATAATTGTATTTTAACTATCAAGTTGAGCACTGTGTTAAAACTTTTTGTTAAACTAAAAATAGCATTTTTACCTTTTCAATTCAGGTTAAATGGTTGGTCATATTCAGAGTAGAAGAGTTTTTTTTGGTTATAGAAGTATATTTAATGTATGTATAATAATATAATTATTGTACTTTACAACACATACACAATGCTATTGTTTGTCTGTAAATAAATGTGTACATAACAAACATTCCATTCAAATTAGAGTGTTTGTGTTACAGTGTAAATGCTCCAATGAATTTTGTGGTCAATGGAAATAATTGAATTAATGAGAGATATTTATATTTGACAATCAATGCTATTGCTCGCATTGCCATCTCACAAATGCCAAAAAGGTGCTGAATGATACTATTGAATGTTCAAGCACAACTATATGTATGCATATGTCAAAGTATTCAGATGTTGACAGTTTTTTCAAGCAAACGAAAATTAGTATATATGATCTGTGGCAATGAATTAACAAGCATTTATTTTATTGTAAAATAATGCTTGACACAAACTAATTAATTACTTGCATTAAAGACCAGGGAAAGGTGAAATAACAAATATTGAAAGCTATAATAATTACCTTTTTGTTTAAGAAACGAGAAGTTGGAAGCTGAAGCCAAGGCTGCTACAGAAAGGTTTGAAGAGGTGAATATAACCTGCAGATGGTCCAAAATTAATTTCATTTAAGTTTAAATAAATTTGCACAGATCAAAAGTTCAGCATTAGTTTGATAATATTCATTAAATAGTGTAAATATGATTATCTCAGTCTATTATTTTTAGTTTGGGCCGGTGCCATATAAAAAATACATCTTAGTTTTAAGCATGCAGATAATTGTTATTTGAAAAAAAGGAAGAATCTAACAAAACTTGACCCCTTCAAGATGGAAAATATACTGTAGTAAGTTAATGTTCAAGATTATATACAATATTTATTTTTGAAATTGCTTTTAAAATTGTCATTTTACAGTCTATTATACTTTTGTCATAACTGAAGCAGATTTAGATTAAACAAATATATATGATATTGAGCAGAAGTTTTTTTGAAACATATGTTTTAATTTCCACTTCAGATTAGAACAAAAAGGAGCCCTGATTAAAGAACTGAAAAATTTTGTTCAAATATTTTTCAGTTAAAACAATGGGACTGGATTACTGACTGTGTCAGGCTTTTCTAGTGTAAAATGCACTGTCCTGTTTTCATCTGAACAAAATGTCACTGTCATAGTTTTCAATTTTTAAGGTTTAACAATTATTATTTTCTTTGCTAATTTCTTTACAGCTCCAGTTGTAAAAGGAAAACAGTCAAGTAAACATGATGAACAATTTGTCTGTCTCATTCTCGAATTTTAAACTCAGACAAAAAAAAATCATGGAAAACTGATTACATGTATTCTTGGAAGTTTTGATTGATATTACAATATAGTTCATCTCTGATGCCCTTTTAGCCACACTTTTCCCCCAAGACTGTGTTCCCTGTCGCAAAAACCCCTTCATAGGTCAATCAGACAGCAGTTATAATCTGATAGTCATGACTGGCCTTGATGTTCTCACAGATAACAAAGAAATGGGAATATGCCTTATCCAAAGAAGTTCCTCAGGATTTATACAATGTAAGTTGTTTGATTATTTCAGCTTTAAGTCAACGGATTGTGTAAAAACAGTTATACATATGCCAAACATTATTTTCTTCAAAATGTCTACACAGATACTCAAATTTATTTTATTGATTGTAGCATTAAATAATGTAGTTTGCTGATACTGTATTATTAGACATTGTGTTAAATTCTTTATAGCAGTATTAAACAGTAATAGCCAGATAATACTAAAGTTTCACTGTTAAAATCATGTACAGTAAACAGTATATAATTTTATGTTTATTTGAAGTCAATTATACTTTAATAATAAATATTTCGCTGATGTTAACAAGAAAAAATAGACAGTTAAAACTTAACATAGAACAAGATTGCGACTTGGCACATAAATATAATTTAGATAATTTGTATACAAACTTTTGAATTACACATTTCCAACTATATGGTGTCAGAAACCAATGTTTGTTAAGATTTATCAGTAGTTTGATGTACTATAATTTTTTGTTGCCAATTATTTGATGTAAATGCCATTTAAAAACTGTAGACAATTTTAAACAAAATAATGTTGAAAACACTTAGTTTTAGCACTTCTGTTTTTACATTGAATTAGGAGTTTTCAATAAGATTATGTTTTCTTAGCATTGATACCAAATTAATGATTGAGTACTATATTATATTGGTCAGGCTCTGTGCCTGTAAGTCAATATTGAAAAAAGAAAATTGATAGAGAAAGTTTAGTTAACGTAATGATTATTTTATTGTGGTTTCTTTCAAGAAATACGAGAAAAAGAATAAAATAGGGTGCTCTAGATCTGTCCTATTGGGAGCTAGAATGTGTATTTCATAATTAAATAAGCCTTTTCCCATAGATGCTGGTGGAACAGAAGACTGCTTGTGATGCTATGATTGATGAAAAGAATAAGCTGATTGCAGAGTTTCAGCAGGTAATATTGTCAACCACATGCACCACTAGTACTGTACCCTGCAGATCCTTATTTTTACCATCAAGTTAATTACCAAATATTTCAGTCTTTTAGTTGTTGTATTTTGTGTTTAATAGTAATATCATTAGACTAGTTTGAACTTATAAGAAACCATGGGTTTCTGGTTTTAAATACAGTGTTTGCAAATGACTTTATTTTTTCTACAGGAATTGAAAGGAAAAGATGATCAATATGTAAAAGATTTAAAGAAAGCTGTGAGTATAGCTTACAGTATCATGTATTAACAATGTATCTTAAAGTCATTCATGTACCTATAGCTAATCCATTTAATATGTATCTTTAATGGATTGGGTACATGATATAATTATATACTAAATGATCAATGCACCATGGGCCACAGCATGGTTTCATATATTGGGGGGGGGGGGGTACAGTTACAAAAAACCTGAGAAATATAGGGGGGGGGGCAACGTTAACCACACCCTTTCTCTTATATTTTTTCTTAAATTTTTTTCTGGGGAGAAGGGTGGGGCAGCCCCCCTGACCACTTTCCTTGCTACAGCTCTAATGCACACTTTGATGATAGTTGATGCTAGCATGCATGTACTGGTATACGAGACACATGTTTAACTATGGATTTAAACATTCTTATCACAGTGCTCAAGGTTGCCTTAGACATAAGACTTTATTCAATAGATTCAAAGAAAGTGTTTTTTGCAATATACCCAGGCACCGCAAGTAGCTATAAGCTATTGTAGGTGGGCCATGAGTGAAAGGATTGACCATTGTCTGTAAAAGCAGCTCCATTACAGAACAATAACTATAAGATCACATGATCATTTTAATTTATCTCATATCAATCATAGGATCTCTCTTAAAATTATTTTTAATAAATTAAAATCTGTATGGCCTAAAAAATGCAACTTTCCTTTTTCAATGAGAATATTTTTGGTTTTATTTATGGTAATAAACACTCTACAATTAATATGTATGGTATAACATGGATTACAAGCAGATCAGCTCTTGATTGTAAAAGAATAATGTATAAATTTTATTTATATATTATACTTACATCTCCTAATAAAAAATTTATTTGACAACCTGCAGGCAGAGGAAGTGGATTTGATAATTGAAAGAATGGAAGAACAAATAAAACAACTAACCAAAGCTTACAGGGAAGAACTCACTCAGATTGAGGTGCAGTCAATGCAATTAATGTCTAACTCTTTAAAATCTTAATTAAATTGTCTAGTTTACTCAACAAAGTAGAATTGTTGCAAACTGTTCATCCCTTATATTATATGTGTACTGTAAGTAGAATACACATGGCGGTTCCTTTTTTTGTCAAAGTACATAATGTACTGAGAAAAAAATGATAATATAAGTCAGAATATTTTAAGCAGTAGAAGTCACCTTTATTCTCAATTAAGGCATATATAATATTATCTGTTGTCAGACATCCACCGGTACCCCAGAACTTATTAACTCCCACCATATGTAAAGGCAATTTTTAAAGACTTGTATACACCTGAAATTAGAAACAAGGAGCCAAATGCATTGTATGTGTTGCTTGTACTCTAAGTAGGAAACTGCATCTGTGGTTAATTTTGACAGTGTCTGTCAAGGCCATCTAGTTTTCATTTGCAGTTTCCATTCAGCAAGATGATAGTGACGTACTAGCTAGCTTGAGTGGTGACTCGCTGTTGTTTTCTGCTGTGACTCTGCCTTTTTATGACAAAAAGACCCTGCAAACTATTTTACCTAATTATATTATTTGATTGAGAAATAATTATTTTAGCCTGTCTCCTGTTTTGTAAGGCTTTGCAAAGTCTCTTTTCATATTGTATATATAAACTATAATACTATAGTCATACTGTCATAAAGATATGATTTTTTACATGACGTAATGTAAAATATTATGTAAACATGGAAATTTAACTCAATTTATATTAAGCCATACATTTCTCATACTTGCACTATATATCTAGTGCAGAGCCTGTGTAGTTCAGACAAGAATTTTACTGTTGTTTAAACTAGAACCTTTTTGATCTCAATGTCTTTTTTGTCAACAGAAAGCCTTTGTTGCTGAGAGGAAAGACTTGATTGAAAACAACAGAAAGAAATGGGAAACCTCAATGCAGCAGAGAAGAGACAAAGAGGTTAGAGGTTATATATCTTGTCTCACTTTAAGTGATGTGCCCCTTGACCATGCAAAGTGCAGTAATAACAATTTTGATAAATATGATATGAAAATACTTGTTAGATTGAATGTACAAAGTTTTCCACTCAAAAGTTGTTTTTTCAAAAGACTTTTAATTAAATGGCAATCTTTGTCACTTTAGTTGGAACAGGTATGTTTTCAGCTGAATTGACAATATTGAAAAAGTAGAAAATATATTAAAAGTTGTCAACAGCAAGCATTATTGTATGTGTTTAAAAACATTCTCACGTAGCCTGGAGCTTTTGATTTTCTTATATTGTCAAACTGATTATAGGTTGAATACCTTGAGGCTCGCCGCAAGAGAGTCGAAGACTACGAAAATCAGCTTCAGATGCTTAGAGTACAAGATGCAGAAGAGTACAACATGGTTAAGATTAAACTGGAAACAGATGTACAGGTTGAGTGTCTAGTTGGTGAACTCATCAACTTTCATAAATAATTTGTTATTATTTAAAAATAATTTTATATTTAATATTGAATTAGATCAATCACACAAATACTGTAAATAATGAAAAAAGCTAGTGTGGGTGACTCTTGTGCTGTAAAGTTAAGCCATGCACACCAGTTTAATTTACAAAAAACTAACTTGTTCTGCCAAATATCTTTAGTTATCTATAGTTTCTAAAATCTATTGAATGCAAGTGGATATAAAATTATAGTATTATATATGTGATGAATAAATTTAATTGTTGCAAGTGGATAATTGTAAATTTGTAGCATTTATTATGTGATTATATATAAATAAATTGACTTCACTGTGAGGTGATAGGAAAAGCTAATAGGCATCGATAACTTATTTATCACATAATACTGCATGTTTTTTTTATATAAGATAAAAGATATATATCCCCATTTTAGCAATAACACATATGAACAATCTGGACACAGAATTTGTAAACAAGAATAATAATTGATCTGTAGATCTTTGTTAGAGTGTATATATATATAAATACCTAAAGTAGCTTAGAAAAGGGCAGTATAACAATTGCCATTGATATATAACAATAATAATTATTAGTGAGAGGTGCAAGGACCTTCCACTTATAGATTGGAACATTGCATTTTTAAATGTTCAAGGACTGACTAGTCTAGCTGTGTATAAAGCTAGCATTTCACCAAGTTAAGTGTGAAATGCTTTCTTGTTTGACTACAAGGAAACTGGTTGACACAGTATCGATCTCCTTCACTAATTAATGATGCAATTTTAGACACAAAACAGAATGTATCTCCTACAGGTTAAGTTGAAGATTTTGTTTTTTGTTCTTGTAGATCCTTGAACAACAACTACAGCAGATGAAAGCAACTTATCAACTTAACCAGGAAAAGCTGGAGTATAACTTCCAGGTACATACATGGATTTTGTACAAGCTAAAATAAAAATTTTTGAGAAATCGTTCTTATATCATATTCGTCTTGAGTATTTTTTTTATACCATATATTACAGCAGTGCTGTTTCGATTCTTATTATTATTTACTAAGTACTACAGATATACATTTTGTGAAGCTCTTGTGTTACAATCAATACAATTTATGGGTGCAGTTGGTTCAGTATAGGAGTTTGTAATGAATGAATCTAGAGATGCTTTGTTTCAGGAACTGTACATGCCTATCAAGTCCTTGCTAACATTAATGAACTACCCTTTGACTGCAGGTGTTAAAGAAAAGGGATGAAGAAAACACAATAACAAAGTCTCAACAAAAGAGAAAAATTACTCGGTAAGTTGACACATGCATCCAGAAACTTGGTATTAATTATAATTAGCATCACAGGTTAAACTGACAATCTTTCAATGTACATACTAGGTAGTTGTATGAGCAACTATGTTTGAAGGTACAAAGACTTTGTTTAATGACTTTTCTTAGCTATTGTATAGCTTCAACAAAGGTAAACAATTTGAATTGAAATCTTATTTAACAAAGATTAATAAAAAAAATAACAAAAATTGATAGTTACAACAGTTGTAAGAAATGGTTCTCTGGAAAATGCTAAGAACCCATCCCTTGTTTCACCTGTGCTTGGGCCACCTGTGCATGGACCAATTGTCAATTGAATGCATGTGCATAGACTGCCTGTGCATGGGCCACCTGTGCATACATACATACATACATACTTTATTTCAACATCTCATAAGTGCTTTTCAGCGGAAATGTTACAAGAACAAACAAGACCACAGTTAAGAATCCCTACTGGTTTGAGGCAGACCAGTTGGCTATTTACAAATTTGACTCTGGGTTCACCCAAGCCAAACCTGTCAGTGGTCAGAGTGGGATTTGAACCTGGAATAAGCGCATACAAATCTGGCACCCTAACCACTGAGCCATGCTGCCTCTGCATGGGCCATCTGTGCATGGGCCACCTGTGCATTTGCCACCTGCCCATTGACCACCAGCATCTGTGCTCTATGCATTGGCCACCTGTGCATGGACCACCTGCCCATTGACCACCATTGATTATCTGTGCATCTGTGCTCTATGTATTGGCCACCTGTGCATGGGCCACCTGTGCATGGACCACCTGCCCATTGACCACCATTGATTATCTGTGCATCTGTGCTCTATGCATTGGCCACCTGTGCATGGACCACCTGCCCATTGACCACCATTGATTATGTTTGTGTGGGTCATCAATTACAATGCATTGACCACCTGGGCATCATTAGACCATTCCTCCTACAGACTACACCAAAAGGCAACAAAGTGTTTTTAAAAAATTTAATTAATATGCTAGAAAGTTACCAAAAAATAATATTTTTATTAGATTTTTAAAGAACGGTACTTAGTCTTTGTGCCAGATTGTATTGTTCATCATTTTTCTATTTTTCTACATGTTTAGCCCTAATGCTAGCTAGGACTTTATATTACTCAATAACTAAAAAGTGGTTTTTAGTAGAAATTGAGAATAACATTAGAGTACATCAGATTTTTTCCAAAAAAAATTTTGCAAAAGTTTAGAAAACTTTTTTAACTTTTTGGAAAAATCGAGGAAATGTAAAGTATTGGGATCAGACCACTGCATGCATGTTGCTCATATAAACATGGTCAAAATTTTGAGTTTTTTTACATTGGGAAGAAGAGGGATCGTCACATGTAGAGAATGATTACCAAATCTATAAGATTCTAATTTTGCAATGAAATCATGACCCTAAATCAAGTTCATAGCAGTGTATGGATCAGTTTGATTATAAATAATCATTTTTCCTCTTAGTATTCATTTTTTCTAGTGGCAAAAAGTCATATCATCCAAACACTTAGCGATACAATTTGCATTGATAGCTTACAGGATGTGCTGAATAACCTCAAGTCCAAGCTGGCGAAGCAAGAGAAACAGTACAGGTACTATATTACAGTTTTCTTAACTGCTAAAAGCCTTGCAAGCAGCAACACTTTACCTTCATGCATAAATTGAAATATATTCTTGCTATATATATTCCAAATAAATTAGAGGAGTTTCAATTTCAAGTACATCCCAGTCAAAGAATTAATTGTTACTGGTGTACTGTAGCTTCATGCAGTGGTTGCTGTATTACCAAAAAAAGTTGTTTTACGTTTCTTTGACTTACAAGATTAAAGATGGGTTTTTGCTGTTTTTGAACCTTTTGAATGATTGAGCTGCGGACCACCACTAACTTGTTATTTAATCCGAATCATGAAATCCATCACAATAATTATTGTGTCAAGTTTCCAAAAAAGAGCTTAGAAGAAGCAGGTTTGAAAGGAATTTGAGAAAAAGGACGGGTCGCTTTTAACTAAAGATGACCATGCAGTGATAGATTAAAGCATGTTTTATAACCAAAAAAATGTTGACCTTTTCCAAAACCTATATTGCTTGCTTTCTGTGTATTTAGCGTTAAACCACACAATTTTTATCATTGTCAAGCTCGACACTTTTGGCTTTTCAAAACAGGAACAAAATGAATGTTTGAGCACAATCATTGTTTACCACAGCAACTAAGTCTGTAGTATCTATTTCAATTTTTGGTACATAAATGTATAAAGTAACGTCCCAGAAATGAAATCAATATACAGTATACAATTAACATGTTTCAGGGAAGAGAACCAGGCTTTAACAGACGATTACAAGAGAATAACAGAGCAATACAGGGAGCTCCAGAAGAAGTTTAGGTGAGTTTACAGATAGTTTGGTTGATTTTCCATAAAGTCCTGCCAGCCTTGTCAGATCTGCTTTTATAGTGATTCATCTATTTATATTTGCGTCTTTCTTTACCAGAGGGCTAAAACAAATTATAAAACAAAGTTTTTTCTAATAATATAGTTATTGTAAAATTACACAATTAAATCAATTCTTGTGTCACCCTCATGTAGTTTCCCTCAAAGACATTCAGTGGATTGTTTTAATAATATTCCAGTTCATAAAGACAAACTTTATTTGGAAACAAATCTAAATGACCTATTGTAGCTTAAACATATTTATTTTGACAAATTGAGATTGGTCATATCATTCAGCACTGTCTGCATGTCTCTGATATACTGGTTTATATAAATAACGTTTTGACCATATTCAATACTGGTTTTTTTTCTTGGTCACTGCGCATGCGCTGCTCCTACCATGCTCTTTGATCTTTAATTCCTTGAATTAACATTCAATTCAGAAAAAAATACACATGGGTTAATTACAAAAACAATTTGGTAGTTTGTGTGCCATCTCATTTTATTCAGCTGCTTTTAAAGCTAGTAAAGTACAATCGTAATTTACACTATTCTAAGAGCAAAATAAATACACTTACTTCTACATGCACAGGCATTTCCAAGCTACAGATATGAAGAAGTTCTATGATGTTTGGGCAATGAATGAGGAGTTAGTGACAGATTTGGTTCAGCAAGTCGTGGAAGAAGATAGAATTATTCATGAGCAGCAACTTGGGCTCAAATGGGAACCCCCAAACCTGTAAGCATACTGCTAGTTAAACAGACTACAATTAACACTTATTCAATCTTCTTCAATTTAGGTGGATAGTGGCAGAACATCTACTGGGCGCCAAAGGTGTGACTTAGATATTTAATAATTAATCCACTGCCCATCTAAACTGAAATAGAACAATTGTTATACAGTATATAGTGTATACCAGTGAGGTAATTAACTGATCTATGGAAATTTCCTTTCAACAGAATTGAAAGATTTTTAAGAAAAAAATCAGTTTTGTTACTTGAATCACCGAGCGTGGTGAAACTCACACAAGGGCAGCCTAATATACAACGAATGACATGTTTTGACAGTTTGTCTACTACAAAATATTGTAAATGGCACAAAAACAAAAAATGGCTCTATTTAGTATCCTGTGTTTTTATAACGCACTTTGTCAATATGGTGACCCAAAACGGACGTGAAGGGGCTACGTCCGTCCGCCATTTTGTTTCAGTTTCGTTATCTACTATTTGGAAGGTAAATATTGTCTTACATCTACTATTTCTTATCCAATCAAATCATGCGTTGTCGAGCTGGTGTATACTAATGATGCTCATCAAAGTGTTACTTGCAGTTGGATTATAAAAGCACTAAGTCTGAAAGAATTCTTGTTGTCACAGAAGGAAAACCTTTTGAGTTACAGGTGAAATAAAATCACAAAACCGATTTCCAATCAAACTTGAGACTATCATTGTTCTGATGGTGTTGGTAGTCATTTTATCTTTTGTAGCAGGTTTTCAGACATTTAATTTAATCAATTTCGTGACCTTTAATCCAAAGACGTACAGTCACTACAATTTTATTGAAAATTATCTTAGTTTTTGATATTCATTACATGCAAATTTCCTCATTGATTTTGTGTCTGGGCTGCTTGTTGTCAGACTGGCGATTTTTTAAGCAAATCTCTATACAGTAGAAAAATTTTTATTGATATATGGAGAAACACGTAAGGAATTTTTCAAATGTGTACAGTAGAAAATATTACTGTAGGCATACTGAGTCCTTGACCTAACTACTAAGGAACTTAAGATACGAGGATGACAACGCCAACGACATGGCAGAAAACAACATTAAACACAATGGCTGCACAATGCAAATTTCACCATGCCAGGCATCTGCACCCGGTCGTCTTAAAAATTACAACATGAAATGCTTAGTTTTAACCACTACGAGAACAACCTTCAGAAAATTTTGTCAATCTTTGTTTGCTTAAATTAGGAAAAACACTTTCATCTTTTTCTATTCCCAAATCATAACTCGGATAAAAGAAAGCAAACACTAGCCATACATGATCAAAAAGGTAAAGCAAGAAGTTAACTTTTTATAGGCTGTTGTTTTCGTTGTTGTCATCCTGGTATATTAAGCTCCCTGTTAAGAGTTAATACACTGCAATTCTCTGCTTGACAGGGACTTCATGCTGACTAGACAACCAGTAGCACAACCAAAAGCTGAAAGGCCCAAGATGTCTGCCAGCCAGATTGCCCATGAAATTATGTCATCTGGTAATAAAGGATTGCAATTTAGATTAATAAAACTATTTTTGTAGTTTAAAAGCTCTTAGTTTGTAAAGTTGGTATACAGTAATAAGATTTTGTAAGTACTTACATGTGTTGCGAAACCACCAAATTTTGGGGGTGTTCTCGGACCATCAGGGAATTAAGACCAAGTTAATGATTTGCCACAACTTATAAGCTGAAGACCTTCTCAACAGACACGTTAGCCAGCTGTAGAATGCGTAGTGTTATTACCTCCAGTTAATATAATATCCAGTCTGCCCCAGAAGGCGAGTTTGTAGTGTATGATCTATACGCAATAGCTCGTAGCTTCAACCCTATCACTGAGCCCCATAGCCCAGTAAGAAGATTATTATTTTCGCCTTACTGCACCTTTTTTCAGACTTATTACATTAGGGGGAAGAAAGAAGCTTTGATTTCTTTCGTAATTTGAGGGATTTTTTTTCAAGAATCCTTTTAATTACTTAATTGAATAGATGACCCCTAACTGAGAGATCTGACTGAATAAGAAAAGATTTGTAATGGTTAGCATTAGAAGCTATTAAAGCCAGGGTTAACACACTCCTTTTTCATGTTTTGGTTGTCCGTTTACAGCGGGTACAGAACCAGATGAGGAGGAAAATTTAAATCAGAGTTTTAACAGCCAGAGCTCTAAAGGAACAGAACAAGACAGCCACTTGAAGGCGCACAAAATATCAGCAAAAGCGATTAAAGCAGTTTTGGAACTGATATGTGATGAATCGGTAATTAATGCCTGCTTCCTTGCATTAACTTCTAAATGCCCAAACTCGTTTTTCTCATTTGACCAGTTGTAAGCTTTTAATTGTTTTTCCGATTTGAATTCTTACAGGGATTTCTGGTGGAATCAAAGCTGACAAAGTTGTTGGCACCTCTGGAAAAGGATGAACAATCCCTTATGAAGCTGGATGCCATCTTTGCAGTAGGTTCATCTTGAAGACATTCTAAAAGAGAATTTCAAAAATGCACAGTGCTACCCTCTAGGGACTTTATGTTCTTTACAAATCTAACATTCCTTTTGAAGGCCAGCTAAATCCTTTCTCGAGCCCAAGTGGCTCATAGGGCCGGTTCTTATCTCCGGTTTCTGTAGTGTCAAGCGGATGAGAGTCTTTGACTTCCCCTGGACAGGATACTAATCTATCGCAGGTTAGCTCCCAGCAGAACTGGTACTCACTTATACAGCTGGGTCGACTTGAACAAAGTCGGGTAAAGTATCTTGTTCAAAGGCACAACACAGTGGTCTGACCGAGGCTCGAACTCGCGACCTTAGGATTACGAGTCGAACATGCTTACCGCTCGGCCACTGCGCCGCCAACTAAGGGACTTTATGTTCTTTGCAAATCTGACAATCCTTTTGAAGGCCAAGTTATTCGAAAATCCGTTTGAATAAAAATCTGAGAAAAAATTACTCAGATTGAGTGACAAATTTCTTTGTTTGAATATTGAACTTCACGCTGACAGTCTTCAAGTGCCACCTACAAGAAAGAAGTTTCAAAAGTGGCCTTGCTCCCTTATTATTTCCTTGTTTTCATAACGTTATTTCTAACCATTAAGGAAGCAAATTGTTTTGTTGTTGTAATGCAAGAGAAGATTGATGACGCAGTTGCATCAATTATCTATTGTTCTTTTCCACATAGGCTCTTGGAGTAGATACAGAAGAGGATATTTACCTGTTGGCTCAATACCTATTAAAGAAGGACAAATCCACAGAAATGCCTCTTGGGGGACAAGAGGCCGACAAGGCTGGTCAACAAGATGACAGGAAGGAATCGCAGACTTCCCAGCTGGAAGACCAAGATCCAAACTTAGGAGAAACTGTAAAGGAGACCGAGAAGAGGGAAGGAGAATCTGTTAAAGATGAATCCGTTGATGAGGGGGAGAAAGATGTTGACACTTTGTCTCATAAGAGTTTTAAACCAGGTAAGTAAGATGAATATTGCAGTCAAAGTAACTTTCAATACGATAGCCAGAGATGTTTTGTGTGTTTAACAAAAACATGCACTTCTTCTTAAAAATGTACCAAATAATCTAGATTTGATTTGGGGATTCAAGAAGGGCAAACAAGAAGGTCCCAATACTGTGTTTGGGATGGTAATTGGCAATGCCCAAATTCTTTTTATTTTGTCTGGGGATTCTTGCATAAATCCAACCTTTTTAAACTCTAAAAAATTTTCCGAAATCGTAGTTACAAATAATTGTACATTTACAAGATGTCCGAATGCTTCTGACCTCCATCAACTCCATCGTAATGATCACGCTATGATCAGGTGGATATTTGGTTCAAGCCAGAAGATGAAATCTCTTCAGCTGCTTTCCTGCTAAAGTTTGGTATCAAGATGTCACCATGGTCTTGCTGATTAGACGCTTGTGTTGGTATGGTCATGTGCTGAGGGCTGAATCATCTATTTACAGCATCATGAACTTGGTTACCCCTGGCCAAAGAAACCGCGGAAGGCCCACGAAAACGTGGTCCCAAAGCTTCCGAAAAGACCTGACAGATTGCAACATGGAGGATGTTTATCCACTCAGTAGAGTCGCCTGGAGAGCTAGAGTAAGACGTTACCGGGTGTTGTCCACCCCTGATTCCGGGAAAAAGGCAGCACCATAAAGACTAAAATTGGATGATTATTAGTATTTATTTTTTGTTAAAATACCGTTAAAATGCTATTAGTTATTTAGTTTGTATGCTATTAGTAAGTGGTGATGGTGCATAGTAGTAGCTAGATCACTGCATGTAGTGATTAGTAGTAGACACATTCTTATATTGTTTGTAGATGGTCTTATTCACCCAAATGATGTGTTGAAGGCTTTGAGAAGATTTGTTACAGACCATCGACAACCGAAGAGGTAATTTAAACCATTGACTAATAGTTTTTATCGATTTTTTTCTCAAATTCTCTTGACATCATGTTAAGTTATAAATATTATGTTTAATCCTAAAAAGTTTTGTTGTTTAAACACAGGGAAACAAAACAAAAATCTCTAAAGTTCGGCGCAGGCCTGAGCCAAGAGGACCAGTAAGTAGACATACTCTGGATCTTGATTGTATACTTGTTAATACAAACTCTGTGTGCTTATCTCTTCGCAAACAATACGCCTTTAGTTGATAGTAGTGATGTAGTTAAGCTTCTTGAAACATGAGAATATTATGAAAGTGCCTATGAAATGAAATTTATCATTTCGTTGTTTTGCAGCTTATCCTGTCTAAAAACGGGGTTCAGATGACTCAGTAATAGTGAATACTGTATTGCATCAAGACATAATTTATGAGAATTAATTGTGTCACAAAACAACTTGCTGTTCTTATCACTGTTTTCAAATGGCGTGAAATTGTGCAGTTCCCAACACCATTTAACACCCAAGCCTCAAGGGATAGTTTCATAATAATAAATGGGAAACGTCCACTTCATGAATAGCTCTTCATATGATGGAAGTCCTAACACAATTGGACAACTTTTGGTTCCTGTAAAGACAACCCCTTCTCCCATCGACCTGCAAGAACTCCTAAGCCCCTCCTTCCATCTACCTGTAAGAAATCCTAACCCCCTCCTCGTTTCTACCTGCAAAAACTCCTTACCCCTTTCGCCACCTACCTGCAAGAACTCATAACCCCCTCTTCCCATCTACCTGCAAGAACTCCTAACCCCCTTTCGCCATCTACCTGCAAGAACTCCTAATCCCCTCTTTCCATCTACCTGCAAGAACTCCTTACCCCTTTCGCCACCTACGTGCAATAACTCATAACCCCCTCTTCCCATCTACCTGCAAGAACTCCTAACCCCCTTTCGCCATCTACCTGCAAGAACTCCTAATCCCCTCTTTCCAGCTACCTACAAAACTCTTAACCCCCTCTTTCCATCCACCTACAAGAACTCCTAACCCTCTTCCCATCTATCTGCAAGAACTCCTAACCTCCTCTTTCCATCTACCTACAAAACTCTTAACCCCCTCCGCCTATCTAACTGCAAGAACACCTAACCTCCTCTTTCCATCTACCTTCAAGAACTCCTAAGTCCCACTCCCATCTACCTTCAAGAACTCCATACCCCATACCCCTATGTGCTTTCAAGAACTCCTAACCTCCTCTTTCCATCTACCTACAAAACTCTTAACCCCCTCCGCCTATCTAACTGCAAGAACACC
>JANVCF010155523.1:0-22285 GCA_025388745.1 Hydrozoanthus gracilis
CTACTTGATTTCTGCAACTAAGCTCAGTTTTTATCGGTATTACATATCATTCTGTAACCACTATCTGTGCTACTCTAGTTTGAAACTGTCGCGTGTTAGCTTAAGAAAAAAATGAGTCTGCAAACAAAAAAGGAGGGGGATGTTTGGACCAATAGATAGACAAACAAGCAAGCAGAAGGACAAGTGCACTGATGAAAATATTGATGTATTAAGAGATAAACTGAACAAATGTTAAAAAAGATAAAATCTATAAAGTTTTACGGTTTTCACGCGATAAAATCTATAAAGTTTTACGGTTTTCACGCGATAAAATTTAAAAATACAATAACGTTTCGACTTCACTTGTGGAAAACTTTATAGATTTTATCTTTTTTAACATGTCTTATCAACGCGAAAGCCTAAAGATTAGTATAAACTGAACAAATGTTGAAAAAAAAAAAATAACGGGCTGTTTATTTCAGTAGTGCAATTTTATTGAGAACCCTTACTGATCAATTGATTAGCATACTTGATTTTTGTTAACCCGCAGGCTTTACCAAAGATACAAGCTTAACTAAACAAAATGTTGCCTTCGTATTGATATGTCTGTCCACCTTAACTGCAACAACAAAAAACAATTATCAATATTTTAGTTAAGCAATAAAACGCATTTCCCGCGCACTGTAACTTTTTATTGCACGATTGGGAGAGGAGGGATCGAGGGCATGTTGGAGAATATTGATAAAAAAAACGTGAAAGTCAAGGGCCCGCGTATTTTTTTAATCAATTCGACCAACATTTATCCGAGTGCAACAAAACATTTCAATGCACGGGAAATGCGTTTTATTGCTTTTACGAAATAACACACAAACAAAATTGAAAACGCAAATACCAACATCCTAATTCTCATTTACACGCTAATTTACACGGTGCAACTTTCGATAACAACTATTGTTTGTGATTCGCCCGTTATACATTGTAGCCGACATGAACACGCGTGCTACTTTTGGCATTACAATATAAAAAGTTTGGGTAGTACATCCCGAGAACATGTCGTCGAATTTTACGCTATTTGTAACAATAGAACTTCATGTGCCCTGGATCTGTGTTGGAACAGTATCACGACTGCTTGATAGTGGAATCTGGCTGTCAAGACTGTTGAAAGAGCCATTGAAATCAAGCCGCGCTGTGCAACACTCGCCCGACTATGTGTCCGGGTTGGATGTTCTATCAACTATTAGTTTCTGAGGGACTCTTAATTAGTCGTTCTTTTCTCCACTCTTCATATAAAAATTAGAGAGAAGTCGGATAAATATGTAAGTTTAGTAAATTCAAGATTTAGTTCGGCATCAAGCTTGAACTACATTATTTTTTTGAACTTTGAACGAAAGCAATTAGCTAGCTGTTTTTCGATTGATAAATGCTACTCTTCAAACATTCCTCGCTTTTGATGTGTCTAAATAAAGTTAGAGCGTGATAATTGTGAAAGTTTTTATTACTTTCAACAAAAGAAACCATTCTTTAATCTCGTGTTTCCTGTCAGGGCTTACCGTCGACTTCTCGTCTGCAGCCAACCGCTTCTTTTCGGTTTTGGTTTCCCAGTACATTAATTGGCTCGTTTTTGTTTGTTATCAGATTTAAATCATAATTTTGTTTGTCCTCACTGGTAAACATGTTTCTTTGATAAAAATTCGAATTATTTTCAAGCTAAAATATGACACCCGATTCGGCTTTAGTTCCGTGAGTTGTGACGCTTTGAAGAGCGTGCCCTGTGCTTCATTATAGAGCACGGCTTTTACAATCTCGATCAACAAGCGCGTGAGATTCACTGGGATTATTTTATAATGTAATCCAAAAAATGCTAGAAGTACAATCTACAGCATAAAGGCGAGAGGAAACAATTACGGCATTTAGACGACAGTCACGATCTACAGCATTCAGGCGAGAGGTACAACCTATGGCATTAATGCGAGAGCCACAGCGTACAGCATTAAGGAGAGAGGTACATTCTACGGCATTAAGGCGAGAGCCACAGCCTACGAAATTAAGGCGTGAGGTACAATGTTCGGCAATAAGGCGAGAGGCACAATGTACGGCATAAAGGTGAGAGTTACAATGTACCGCATTAAGGTGAGCGATACTATCTGTGACATTAAGGCGAGAGGCACAGCCTACGGAATTAAAGCGAGAGGTACAATCTACTGCATTAAGGCGAGAGGCTCAATGTACGGAATTAAGGCGTGAGGTACAATGTATGGCATTAAGGGAGAGATTCAATGTACGGAACTAAGGCGTGAGGTACAATGTGCGGCATCCAGGCGAGAGGTACAATGTACGACATAAAGGTAAACGAAACAATTTACGGCATTAAGGCGAGAGCCACAGCCTACGAAATTAGGGCGTGAGGTATAATGTACGGCGTTAAGACGAGAGGTACAATGTACGGCATAAAGGTGAGAGTTACAAACTGCGGCATTCAGGCATGAGGTACAATCTACGGCATTAAGGAAAGAACAACAGACTACGGAGTAAAAATGAAAGGTACAATGTGTGGAATAAAGGTGAGCGATACAATCTGCGGCATTAAGGCGAGAGCCACAGCCTACGAAATTAGGGCGTGAGGTACAATGTACGGCGTTGAGACGAGAGGTACAATGTACGGCATAAAGGTGAGAGTTACAATCTGTGGCATTCAGGCGAGAGTAACAATCTACGGCATTAAGGCAAGAACAACAGACTACGGAGTTAAAATGAATTAAAGCGAGAGGTACAATATGCAGCATTGAGGCGAGAGGTACAATGTGCGGCATTAAGGCGAGAGCCATAGCCTACGGAATTAAAGCGAGAGGTACAATATGCAGCATTAAGGCGAGAGGTACAATGTGCGGCATTAAGGCAAGAGGATCAATGTACGGCTAAAGGTGAGCGATACGGCATTAAGGCGAGAGCCACAGCCTACAAAATTAGGGCGTGAGGTACAATGTACGGCATAAAGGTGAGCGGTACAAACTGCGGCATTAAGGCGAGAGCCATAGCCTACGGAATTAAAGCGAGAGGTACAAGATGCAGCATTGAGGCGAGAGGTACAATGTGCGGCATTAAGACAAGAGGTTCAATGTACGGCATTAAGGCAAGAGGTTCAATGTACGGAATTAAGGGAGACATTCAATGTACGGAATCAAGGCGTTAGATACAATGTACGGCATTAAAGTGAGAGGTACAATGTAAGGCATAAAGGTGAGCGATAGGATCTACAGCATTAAGGCAAGAGGTGTAATATACAGCATCTAGACGAGAGGTAAAAACTATGGCCTTTACGTAGGAAGATTTAGCAATGTATAAACGTTACTCCTAACTAGCTTACCAAGTAAGAGATTAACTTCCTTTTCTGGAGTTCAAATCTTTTCGGTTAGAAAAGGAGGGAAGAAAAATTTCTTAAAGTAGTAAATTGAAATTTTCGTTCTTCTTACTTACTTACTCTTTCAAAGACCTTTTGTGGAGGGTACTGTTGGGGGCAAAGTTGTTGGGCCTAAGAAAAGTAAAGCAAAACAAACTTATCAACTTATGTTTTAGAAATCAGGTAAAGTTTGTATCATAGTTAAAAGAAAAGCAGCTCACAAAACATACATTTTCTTTGACACATAATTGGTGTTACATTTTCGCTCGCATACAGAGTGAAGTTGAACTTTAAGGGGGAGGGGGGAGGTGGTAGAGGAGTTATGACATTACGGGCACTGAAAGGGGACTTCCCCAGAGAAAGCGGGTATATCTTCTTGCAAAGTAAACGAACCATCCATCTGTAGCCCGTGCAAGTAAATTGCGTCAAAAGTTGACTTGCAAGAAGTTTTCCGCGAAACAGGCGCAAAAACTATCAAAGATTTTTAAATTAGAAGCGGTTTAGTTATACAACAATTTTTAAAAAGTAGCAAAAGTAATCTCCTGTGTTTTATTAAAGCACAAACGCATTGTCTGTTGGCACACCTCTGTCGCCAGTTTAACTTTTATTTTAGATTTTTAATGGAGTTGTTTCGTGTTGCTGAATTTTGAGAGTTAGGGTTGAACATTGAATCTATCTTGCTATCGTCGCAAAACCCAGTAAAATAAATCGCGAAGAAAACAAAGGAAAGCAAATGTTGTCAGCTTGCAGCTCATCATTTTCTATCAGAAACAACTAGTGCTAATCTAATTCTTGTATTTTCTTACACGGGATGCTGCGAGTCTGAGTTTCATCCGGCGTTTCAGAGCATTCTAAAGGAAGGCCATCGCAGCTTGGCAGTTCAACCTCAAGTTCCTCGGTCATCCAGCTACGAGTTCTGGTGGCACGCCCACAAGACGCTGACCAGGGTGTCCACGGGCCCCACTTGCATTCTACCGTGAAGCATAGTTCACCTGAAGTAGCATCAATAATATTTTAGAAAGTATTTGACAAAATAAACAATTCTATATTACTCTATATTATTCAAATAACAGCATCTTTTTTCTTCCTGCAAATGATTCCGAAATACTCGTTTGAATCCGTTAAAAAACAATCTTCGTGGTCGGGAACGCAATTTAAGCAATCGCAAAATAGAAGCCTGAAAAAAAAATTCAGACTTTAACGGGTTTCGAACCCGTAACCTCTGCACTACCGGTGCAATGCTCAAACCAGCTGAACTATGAAACCACATCTGTTGGGAGCAGGTCAATATTTGTGGGTCCATCCATGCCATTCGAAGTTGTACATTGCACATAACCGCGGTACAAGTTATAATAATCATAGAGCTTATATTGCAATCCAACTTTAATTTGAAAACGTAAAACAAGATCAAACTCGTTTTCCCTGTCTTCCCTCATATTTTATCAGATTTTCGAACATTCATAATTATGCCACAAGGCAAAATACAAGGCTATCCCTATCAACTTTTTACTTGCGCAAAAATTTTTAACAAACAATGTCAACATCATTGGTGATCAAGACTTTGCGAGATCAAATCGAGTTTACCAGGCAGCCATTGTTGAATTAAAACGACAAGGTTTTGGCAATGTTGATCATTACAGCGCAATTTCGCGAGAGGACCTCCAATGTGTATACAAACATCTTACAATCCTACTCTTCCTGATCCAAGAAGCCTTCAAGGACTTGATTTTTAATTTGTCGAGAGAGAGAAAACTTTCGACTTCTCACGAACCAGTCGTTGACAAAAAAGACTGGCGCGACAGGAAGAGAGTTCGTTTACCAGGCGGCACAGAAACAAGACAGCCATTTGTGTGAAACCATTTAAACAAAAATTAGGAAAGATGAATCTTAAAATAACTTGTTTATGGCAGGAGCCTAAAGGAAAGGAACATTTAAAAGAGGCCGACTATGTCTGGTACTGTAATGTTCCTGTAGGCAAAACACTTAAGGTACTTTAATGAGTCGGATTTCCAAAGATTTGGAACTTTCACAAACATTGTATTGAGGTAATATTTTCCTTTTCCTTATCATCAATTCAGAATATTTGTAGCTTTCGTGATTCGAATTTCGTAATTAACGAACCGTCACATATTTTAAAAATTATGTCGTATTTTAATGTATTCGTGATCACTAGTACGTCCTTGGCCGCCTGTGTTAGAACGACAGCCGTCTCGTTACTTGACGAATGTAATTTTGAAGCTCGTCACATGTCCACGACTTTGGACATATATTTTAAAGCGGCAATCGCTCGTATTCAATATGCCCCTCAGGGGTAAAACAAAAACAAATTTCACATTCGTTAACTGGATTGTAATCATGTGATTGACAATTGAAAAAACGTTGGTTCATGACCAAAGCCTTTGTAAACCGAAAGGAATAAATAGGAAATTCATAAACGGAACTTTTCATCACCCAGATTCGGTCTTTAAGTCTGTGATTCATGGTTAGTTGATCAGACTCAGGAAAGTCAACGAAGACCCTGAGGATTCCAGATTCCCCCAAAAAAGTGCGAGGACATGTTACCAAAGCTGAAACCTTCGAATCTCGTTTTCACCACTAAAACCTTCATCTGACAAAAAATCTACCCTTGGCAACACAAGTTCCTTCGATCTTGAAAATGAAGCAGTATCGGCAAAAACTTGTCCCAAATGCTGTGACATCCTACCGAAAACCATCTACCCTCTCCACCAGACTTACTAATTACAAAAAACTTGAATTCAAACCAGCAAGCAGTGATATACCAGCATTCCCTGCTGCTCACGCCTATGCGGTGGTTGTGCCCTTTGTTGTGGACACGCTCCATACAAAGGTCCTTCTTTGGTCAAAAGAAACACAGAAAATTGTGTCCAAATCTAACGAAAGCCTGAGTGTTGCAAATTTTCATTTCCAGTAAGTGATTTATCTATATTGAAAACTATACTTTTGTAACTATATAACAAAAGACTTAACGTCAACTCCTTCTGAATATAACGAGCTTTGTTTTTCCTCGAGTCTCACATTGTTACCCTCGGGAAAACAAAACTCCAGTTTTACCTCTAGAGCATACATTACACACTTAATGCACAGTCCTCAGGGAAACAGTTTTGTTTTCCCGAGAATCCCAATGTTTCTGGAGACGAAGTCCAGAGAAATACGGATTTCGAGGGGGAAAAAATGCTTTGTTATATATTTCGACTTTTCCTTAAAGAATCATAAAGCAAAAAAACAAAGACAGCTGGCGGGCAACAATTGCGCCAATGTATCCTGCTCGGGATACATTTGAATTTGATTATGGATACGTGACCGAGAATCAACCAATCACAGCTCTCGTTTTGTTTAATGAAAGTCTATATATATAACAATAAGTATATAATGGAGTATGATGCGATGTGGTGTGGGTTGTTTGATGTGGAATATCATATGATGTGACATGGTGTGGTATATGGTATGATGTTGGATGTGACTTTATCTGGAATATCATATGATGTGATGTTGTGTTGGATGTGATATGATGTTGGATGTGACGTAATGCGTAACATCATATGATGTGGTGAAATGGCGGGATGTGATACAATGTTGAATGTGACGTGATGTGGAAAATTATACACATAATGCATACACTTAATGATTAGCACATGTCCTAATGGCGGAAGGACGGATTGAGTTAGAGAGCACTGACGGAAATAGAAAATCTTTCCCAATATATCACAAGAGATTGTCTTGAGATATCGGGGGTACCGTTCACCGAAGATTTTACAACCAATGAGATAGTCATGGCGGTCAGTCGAACTATCGACGTCCCAATCAATGATGAAGATATCAGTACGGCACACCCGTTACCATCATACCATCGGGAAGCTCCGCCAAAGATTATCGTAACATTTACCCGGCGAGACACCAGGAACGCGTTCTACGCAAACCGTAGAAAATTAAATAAAAAGTATACATGCGACCTTCCTTGCCTTAACATCCCAGAAGACCAAAATAACACGTCTAACGTGTATACCTCGGAGTCACTGACCCCATACAGAAAAAAGCTGTTTGGACACGTCAACAAGCTGAGAAAGCGAAACAAATTAAATGGAAATACATTTGGACTCAAAATGGTCGTATCTTTATCAAAGAATGAGATAAGTCTCCTTGCTCTGATGCAGTTGAATCATACGAAGACTTGGAAACTTTTGAACATAGTTTGGGTCGCTGAAATTCGCAGTCAGTTCAAATCAGATCATGGCGTTAAAAAATTCTTATTATTCTCTTATTTCATTTAGTACGGTAACAAATAGATATGTTTACTTGCTTAAGATTCAATGACCCATGTAGTTGTAGATAATGCAAACATAGCTACACATAGCTCAATTGCTGAACACCGATTTCCATTTCAAGAGCTGGACCTAAACGAATTTTTAAGAACAACAGGTTCATGGGTTCATCTTTCCGCTAACAGTCTTTCAGACAAAATGGACTTGTATGGAGATATTATTGAAACTCCCTGTCGAGAAAACCCATTGAAATGCTCGAATCAGAACTATATTGAATCAAAATATTACAGTATAAAACTAGAATCTGGCATTCAAAACAGATTCTCAGTGATGCATTGTAACATGCGTAGCTTGGGGGAAATATTTCTCTTTTGCACGATATCTTACTAAATGTGAAAACTGTGCCAGATATTATCGTTATCTCTGACAATAAAATCAGTAATAACACTTTTGAAGTATAAATATACCTGGCTATGTTTTTATCAGTACAAATTCAAAATCGCAGGCAGGAGGTGTTGTTCTTTATCTCTCTATTAAGGATTTAAAATTTTCAAGAAGGCGCGACTTAGATATTTCATCTGATGGAATTGAATCGTTTTGGATAGAGCTAACACGTTTAAAAAAAAATAACATAATCATAGGTGTTATCTACAGACATCCCAAAGGTGGTAGAATATTATTTTATGATACCGTAGGAAAACAATTGAAATGCTTGAATAGCAAGGGTCACGAAGTAATTATTCTAGGTGATATCAACATAAATATTCTTAAATATAATAACGATAATCATACGTCAGAATACTTGGATTAGCTTCTGGATCTTGGATTTATGGAGTTATTACAAAACCGACCAGAATAACAGATCACACCTCCACACTCATTGATCACATATACACTAATACTCCTGCAAAAGTTATTAAACCAGGCATCTGCTTAGCTGATATTTGTGATCACCTCCCGGTATTTTGTGCAATGGCAAATAACTTACCAAAATCAAAGGACCCTAGATACCTTCGAAACTTCGCAAATTTCAGCGAAAAAGCTTATCTACAAGAACTCTCCGCCGTAGATTTTAATAATTTCATTACAAATGATCCTAACGAGAGTGTGTCTAACATAAATCTAACATTAATCTAAAATTAAGCGAAATTGCCGACCACCATTCTCCGATCCGTAAAGTTTCCAAATCAAAACAAAGGATACTCGAAAAACCATGGATTACGGAAGCAATTCTAGTATCTATTAAACATAGGCAGAAGATGTTCAAAACACATTATTTGAGCAAAGATTCACGCAAAGTAAGAGCATACAAAGACTTTAACAACAGGTTGAATAGGATTAAGCAAGTGGCCAAGAAACAATATTTAAGAAAACAATTCGAGTTGAATAAAACAAATATAAAAACAACATGGAAGCTAATTGACACACTAGTCAGTAGGAAAAACAAAAACTCTCAATCTAAAATTAAAAAATTATTCCGAAACAGCTATACATTGATAGTCAAAATATATGCAATCAACTAAACAATCACTTCATTAATGTTGGTAAAACTCTCTACGAGAACCTACCAAAACACAATATAAATCCTACAAGTTATATTAATACATCCTTGTCAAATAGCTTCATGTTTTGAGGTATTTGCTCACAAGAAGTTTTTGATGAAATTTTGCGCCTAAAAGTGGACAAATGTACGATAAAGGTCCCCAGAAAATATGTCAAGTTAGCAGCAAACTATATACACAAACAATTATCAACTGTTTTCAACCAGTGCTTAACGCAAGGAATTTTTCCAATAACTTCAAGACTTCAAAAGTAACTCCATTGGATAAAGGGGGAATGGAAATTGATCCATTTAACTATCGTCCGATTTCCACATATTCAGCACTAGCTCAAATTTTCGAAAAACTTATTTGCAAACAACTCGTGAACTACCTTGAGAAGCATAAGAGCTTTATAAATACCAGTTTGGGTTTAGGAGAGGTCACTCTACCGCACGGGCGATCGCAGAAATAGCCGACAACTTACGTGAGGCCATAGATAACAACTCTTACTCTTGTGGAGTCTTTCTAGATTTCTCAAAAGCGTTTGACGCCATAAATCATACGTTTTTATTAACTAAAATGGAACAATATGGTATTAGAGGGACTCCTCTCCAATTCTTTGATAGCTATCTTACAAACAGACAACAATATGTTCATTTGGAGAATACTGTCTCCTCGACTCAAATAATAACATGTGGTATCCCACAAGGTAGCTCGCTCGGGCCAATACTATTTTTGATATATATATAAATGACCAGCCAAACTACTCAAAAGTTCTGTCGTTTAGAATATTTGCAGATGATACAAACGTGTCGACCCTTTATAAGACCTTAAGACTCTTGAACAAAAGCTTTTGCAAGGATACCATTGTTACGAGAGATTCTTGTACAGATATAGGAAATGTAGTGTTTGAAGGATACTGTTTTATCGATTAACACACTTATGTTTCTAATGCGGTCTTTCCGTTCTAGAGTATGATAAGTACCATCTTCATTTTCTATTTTGATCGGTTAACTTCTTGATTCTTTTTCTTGGAGGACTTTATAATCATGAAATTTGTTTTGGAGAAGTTGATTGATAGTTTGTTTATGTCGCACAAGACTTCAATTTTTTTCAATTCTGTGTTGATTAATTGTTCAAGAGTCTTAAGGTCTTATAAAGGGCCGACACGTTTGTATCATCTGCAAGTGAGACACTTCTGACACTCCCACAAATAAAACAACTATATTATAGCATCATAAATCCCTCTTTATGTTATGCTATCTTAGCATGGGGAAACACTTACAAAACCCACATTAACACAGAACAAACAAAACAAAATCTTTCCATACGGCTTATTTTCTTTGCACAAACATATGGGCATCAAACAGAAAGTGCACTCCCTTTACTAAACCTATTAGATATGCTCACAGTAAATAACGTTTATTGACTTCAGACTCTCAAGTTTACGCATCTTTGGCATAAAAAGCTTTTGTCCAATGTATTTGATAACGTTTTCAATAGTTCAGTAATGTTCATAGCTACAATACAAGATACGCCTCCCAAAAAAACTTATTTAGATCTAGTTCTGGTAAACAAACAATTTCCTATATGGCGACTGTACTCTGGGACAGTAATCCCGTAGATTTATAAGATCTCAATATCTTCAACTTCTCAAACAATTAAAATGTTATTTATTGACTAAATATCAATATCAAACCCCATACTCCTCTTTACTTGACTTCACTTCTCCTCGCTTAAAGTTATGTTGCTCACATTCTATTAAAACTGCTCGAAAACTGAAAAGTTTAACAGTTTCCTGGTTTAAATAGAAACAAGTATTGCTCTGTACATATCAAAGTTGATGTAAAATAAAAAAGAAACGTAAATTTATATGACAAATGTACTACTCAAGTTGCATTTAACTTAAATTTAGTCCGTAGGGAAACAGTTTTCTCGGGAAAACAAAGCTAACTCGTTCCCGAGGGACTATGCATGATGTGGAATATTTTATGCTATGTGTTTTGAGATATGATGAAAAATAGGATGTGATGTTTGATATGATATATTGATAGGCGCGTTTAAAAATCTCAATGAGGTTACAAAAAGTTAAAACAGATACATTTATTTCTAGCTACGATTAAAAGTAAAAATAAACAAGATGCTACAGGTAGCCTTAACTCGGGCCGTTTTGATAGATCATGAAAAAATTAATTATTGCACTGGACAATCCTGTGAACACGAATAAACTTCGGCATCGTTTGTTTTGGAGTTTTTGAATAAATTGTTTCAAATTTTCAAAATTATTTTTGGTTGGGAAATAGGTAAAGATTATCATTGATGTTATTAACATCTGTAATTAACTGTATACATGTATAAGTGGTGAGTACGAAAAACAAAAGTCAAATAAAAATTCAGAAATTTGCTTTTAACAGTCTTCGTCTTTCATCTGGGTTCATGCTTTGGTACTTTTCTGCTTTTTAGAAAAAGGTTTTTTCTTTTCTTCCGCACTCATACAATGATAACTCCCAACAAGTTTGAAAAGGAGTTGTTGCTTCCCTTTTGGGTCCATGACATAACTTTTTTTTCTTTTTCTAGAAATTGTTGACTGTTCCTATAGGTATTTGCTTGGAAAAAAGAAATTACCTAAATCTGTTTTGCAAAACAAAACCCCTATTTTCAATAATACTCTTTATCGTTTCTTCATTTCAATATGTACATGATTTAACTGTCGAAAAACATATATACGTATAAAGCTATAACAAAGCATTCATCATACGGGTATGGATTCATTTGTTAATAAAATCTGAAACTTTCTTGGTATTTACACCAGCACTGCTGCCATTAATCAGGATTTGAAAGCCTTTATACCTCTTAGCTCAAAATCGGATGTTTGTTCATGCAATTGTTTAACATACTGCACTAATTCATGGGTCTGTTTGGCGTAACAAATCTTTACTGTGAGAATCAAAAATTTTGTATACACAGTTGTGTGATCTATATACTGCAACCGCTTAACTACCAACAGTCAAAATAAATTTATCATAATTTTCTTGAAAAGCATTGAAAAGCAGCATCAATTGACATAACATAAGGATAGTCAGCAATGGCACACGACTGTCCATTCAAAACACCGCTGTAGCTTTCACTGTAACTCAAGTTCATAATCTATTTCGTGCAAGCTAACCATAGCTGGTAAATCTGTCAATAACAAAATGTTTCCCTGGCTGATTTCGATAATGTTGAATACAAGTCATTACCAATATTCATGATTTGCACTCGGACAAGGAGAGGTATACTAATCCTCGCTGTTGTCCTGGTGGATGGCTTGGGTGAACCAGAGGTTGCAGACCGATTACATTTATAAAAGACTAAAATCTATGGGTTAGCCATCAATGCAAAGCAAGTAAAAATCAACGCCAGTGAAGCGCAATGACGGCGCATATTACAACGTATGAAATGGAATGTGGTGTGTAGTGCGAAATAATGTTTGACGTAATGTGGTGGGGATGGGGTTTAATCTGAAATGTGGTATTATGATAAATTGTGATGTTGGCTATGATGTAAGATGCGAGGTGGGAGCTGGTGTGATGTGTGTAGATATTATAATTAGTATACGCAAAAACTGTCTAAGTCATGACGTAGTAACTGTACTGTGCAGAAGTGATGTAGGATATTATGTAATATGATGTGATTGGAGAAGGGATATAATTTTATGTGATGTTGGATGTTGATGAACTGTGATGTAAAATGGGATGTGAGGTTAAATTTAATATATAGTTTGGTTTAATTAAAAACATGGTGTGTTGTGAAAAGAGATGTGGTGTATTGTTAGGCAACAAAACGAACCAGGACACTTAATGTCACAAAATGGCATGATCGATACTTCTAACGTCACTTAGTCTTACAAAGCGGCTTAGTTTGCCCTTGACCTAAAGAAAATAAGTAATACTAATTTAATCAAAATCAAGTAATTAGTTTCTGACAGTCAAATCTTGAAAAGTTTGTTAAGTGTCATCAACAACCAATGAAGTTTTGTAGTCTAAGAAAATATTGGCTTTAGTTATAAAAAGTCGGCAACAGGCAGGTCTCTTCGAAAATCTCCTGTCTGTCAAATAGACACACCTTGCTTTTCTTCCTTTGGGAGTGTTATTTCGAGACGGTGAAAAACTTTAGTTGATTTTGTGGGTTGTGCCCCTGTACAACTGTTTTGTAGTCTTTCGTGTTCCACAAGTCAAATGATAATGAAATTGAGATTAGTGTGATCCTTGGGAAACCAGTTTTCTGCCGACATAAAAGTTATACCTTTTCGTTTTGTGTTTTTATCAAGATAATTTTGCACGATCTATAAACAATTACTTGTCAAAAGTGTCTAGAGACTATTTTAAGACCAATCAAGGTTAGTGTGTAAAACATGTAAAAAGGAGGTAGTCGGTAGTTGAGAGCGGAACTATAAGAGAGCGGAGAGAGAAAGAGCAGAGAGAGAGAGAGAGAGAGCAGAGAAGAAAGAGAACAAGAACAGAATCAGAAGTATAGAGAAGAAGACAGAATATAAAGAACATAGAGCTCCCCATTGGGCAGTTAATTCACGACAATAAAGAGCGACTCGGTAACCTCAGAAGCGTCTAAGCGAGACAAAGTGCTCTACTCAAAGGAAACACAACCTTATATAACAGTTTGATTTGGTATTAAGCGGGATTTGATATGGGATTTGAAGTGATGCAGGATATAAATTGAATTGGTGCGTATGTTGTTTTGGGGTGTGATGTGACCGATGTCGTGTTGTGTGGTTTGGCGTGTGTATGAAATGTGATGTAGTATGAAGTCATGTAGAAATTGAAGTATCTGAAGTTTGATGGGAGGTGATGTTGGATGTGAGATTGGATATGACGTAGGATGTGGTGAACAGACGTTTTGTGGAAGGAATGTTAATTGTGACTTGAGAATAACAAGAACTCACAGTCCTGCAGTTGCTTTTCTTCCTTGACTGGTGTTTTGTCACACTGTTGCGGCAATCCACCACAGCTTTCCTTTAATGCTGTAACTTTTTTCTCCACTACATTTCTCTCCCGAAAGACTTTCCCGCATTCACCGGACCATTTCCCCCAGGAACCAAGGGTACAGTTGACGGTTGGGCATGAACACATGATCACCTGGGTTTCGGTTTCTGGGGACTGGGTACAAGCTTGAGGAAGGTTATCACATGAGGGCTGTTGAACTGTTGTTGGCACTGTTTTGATAATCCTTTGTCTGTGAAAACAAACACAAGATGTCTTAATGAGAGCAATACCAGAGGAACGGCCACGGTTTGCTTGGCTTCTAAGTGTAGTCTAGTTTCATTCATCCGGGTAAGATGAAAAGAGGGGAGGGGAGTGAGAAGGTCACCGCATAATTGCGCCGTTTGTCACCTACCGAAGGTTAGGGGTTCTGGGGTCTTAGTTTCTCATTCACAGGCAACACAATGACGTCACGAACTAGACAAACAAATCAGCTATCGAAAAATCGAGAGACGGCTAATGCAGTGTTTTGAGCTTATCATAATGTTTAAAATTTAAAAAGAAATTTTTTTCTTGTATATACAAGATCGCTACGTTCTCAAACATGCCTCTGTTTGTTTGAGTCACGCTGGGTTAAAACTTCCTATTTCAAGATTATAAGCTAACGATTTATAAGCGTCACTACCCACACGTCAAATCAAGGAAAAAGGTAGACAGCACCTGAAAATCTAAAATTATCCTACTATAAAATATTTTCACGTTATTACATGACCAACCTTGTTACCCTACCACAAGTGGCAGACCACGCCCCCCAATTGTTCCACGTGCACTTAACAGTTGGACACGTGCACATAGTCTCTCGATGGTCGGTTTCTGGCGTCTCGGTGCAAGTCTGAGGAAGGCCGTCACAGGAAAGTTTTTGAACTGTTGTATGTTCTGTCTTAATCGTCCTTCGTCTGAAAAAGGTCATGCGAGAAAAAAGTGTGACTGAAAATGAGTCTTAACACTGTTTTGATGACGTTAACTTAAAAAACCCAAATTTTCTAAATCCCTTATTACATACCGATTCTTATGGATATCAAGGGACACACGAGAAAAAACCATGAAAACAGATACAATTCGCGAGGTTTACCTTGTGGCCTTGCCACAACTTGCTGACCAATCACTCCACGCATTCCAAACACACTTGACAGTTGGACATGTGCACATGGTCTCTCGGTGGTCTGTTTGCGGTGACTCAGTGCAAGTCTGAGGCAGGCCATCGCAGGAAAGTTGTTGGACTGTTGTGTGTTCTGTCTTAATCGTCCTTTGCCTGAAAAAGATTGTGTGAGAAAAAGTGTGACTGAGAATCACAGTTTACCAACTGTCTTGCTAATGTACCTCGGTATGGTGCTGTAACTATCTTTCGTCTTTGTCTTTGCTTTTCCTTTTGATTTTCTCACTTTTTTCAAAAATTTCAAAATTAATTTGAAAAAACATTTTTTTTATTCTCTAATGATATATTGACTTCTTTGGATATCTGTTGACACACGAAGCGAAACGAAACAGATACAATTCATGAGGTTTACCTGGTGGCCTTGCCACAACTTGCTGACCAATCACTCCACGTATTCCAAACACACTTGACAGTTGGACATGTGCACATGGTCTCTCGATGGTCTGTTTGCGATGACTCAGTGCAAGTCTGAGGCAGGCCATCACAGGAAAGTTGTTGGACCGTTGTGTGTTCTGTTTTAATCGTCCTTCGTCTGGAAAAGATTAGGGGTGGAAATCACCCAATGAGGCAACTGAATCCGTTACTTCTCGGGATGTATATTTAACAAGAAAATATCCTTGCATGTAAAACTATTTCTCTAGATACCAGTCACGAACCTACCGGGGAATCATATTCTCTGCAGTTTTAAAGAAATTTCCATAGTCAATTGTGAGACCTTAATGTCGTTCAGTTCTGGTGATCCATAAATCTATGAAGTCGACTGTAACTAACTTCCTAAGCGAAGCACGTTTTGAATCCCTTTTTGAGCTCAGGAGTTTCGTTCAACAACTGAACATATAACAAATATCAGTGGCAGTAGTTCCACAGAGTGACTTTGCGATAAAAAAGAACGTGCACTGTCCAACGGCAGACTTATAACTCGATATATTTAGCTCGTGTTTGCTACGAGTGGTATGAAAATGAACGGCTGACCGTTTGGCGATGTTGCCAACCATATAACCACGGGCTAGCCCCTTCACATATGTAGAAGCTAATACAGCATCTCTAAGTCGGAGTAAATTGCTAACAAATGGCAGCCAGTTTAACTCCTTGAGAAAATAAGTTACGTGATCATATTTTCTGACGCCAGTTTTGTACCCTTTGGAGCTTTGAAACAGTCTCCTCGAACTCACGAATAATCATGATAAATTAGCCAACCATAAACTGCCATTGTGATCAGGTGGATAGGTTTAGTAACCCAATAAAATACTAGTTCAAGAATCATTTGTGTTTCAATAGTTTTGAAATCTTTCTTACTCTGCATATTCATGGACCTTGTACATCCAGCAGTGTAACAGAAGCTAGTAGTACTGATAGTACAGTTTCTGAAACTTTAAAAACTGTAAACAGTGCGCGCGGATTGTCAAATTCAGGAATATTTTTGTGGGCGTTTTTGGATAGCACTGTTAATGTAAACAGAAGACGATCAGAAGTAATCAAGCTTTGTTCACATTCTGTATTGCTCTTTCTACATTGATCAGATCTTGATTCCAAATACACGTGTTTGGATATCCGAATGCATGTGTTAATTGGGTGTCCAAAAACGCTTTTTTTAACCGCGGTATCAAAGTGCATCCATATGACCAAAATGCAGGCACATAACATAGCTAAATACTTGATTGTGTTTAAGTAGTTTTGCTCACAAGGATGTGTTAAATTCTGTTGATTCAGTTGATCTGACTAAAACTAGCAATGCAGAAAAAGCAGTCGTGATACTATAACCATACCGAGCTTGGAGTCTTGTCTGTTTTCTCATTGTGACTTACCTTGTGACTCTGCCACAGCTTGCTGACCAACCACTCCATGCACCCCACGAACACTTCACTGTTGGACAGGTGCACTTTATCTCTCGATTTTCAGTTTGAGGAAGCTGTGTGCACCTCTGGGGAAGACCATCACATGAAAGATGCTGGACCGTCACGTGCTTTGTATGAATGGTTCTTCGCCTGAAAAATTTATCATAGACCGCGGGTTAAGAAATAGGAACCTAAACAACAAGATTGGCAAAGAACATCTGTGAATAAAATAGAGATGCACTTGAGTGGGAAGTTAAAACGTATTATATCTGCACACTGTTATTTTCAAAGTAGCCGCGTCGAAAACGTTCACTGTCGGAGTTTTGAGAGATTGCGGGATCATTCTACAAATATTTTTTCAACCTTTCCATCCGTTCAAGATAAAACCTCTAACCTAATTCTGTTCAAAATACAAAGCATAGAGGAGGTAACAGCAAAGGAGCCTACATTGTCGATGCAAACATTAGCGTTTCTTTTTGCGTTATTTATAGACATAGCGCCTTGGTTTGAGACTTTTTATGTGTAACCAATACACAAACACCTTTATCACAAAGGTACAACGCGAGTCACGTAATTTACCTGGTGGCCTTGCCACAGCTTGCTGACCACTCACTCCACGCATTCCATTCACATTGAACAGTGGGACATGAACACTTCACACTGCGTTTTTCCACCTCGGGCTTCTGTTCGCATTTCGTTGGCAAATCTAGACAAGTAGGCCTCTCGACTGTTTCTGAAGTTGTTTTGATCGTTCTATAGTTGCAAACAGTTTGACAGAACTACTTTATCTTTTGTGTTGTAGTATACAATGTTATTAAATAAAGATGATTTGCTTGCCAGGCATGCGCGCGAGGGATAAGTTAATGGTTTCGCAAAAGAACGAGAGAGGGGAAAGACAAGGGTGTTTAGACAAATACGAGGTAGGAATTTAGGGTAAATGCACAGGAATGAGGGAAAGGTTTAGGTTGTGGTCTGCCAATGCATGCTACAAAAATCCAGCTCGAGGTATCGAGGTTTCGTTGGTTTCTTTGTATCGATCTTTTGTTTACCAAATTCAGTTGTTCTTTAATGAGACCATTATTTTGTCTGTCTCTCTAAAGTTTGTAATTTCTACTAACTACGATTTAAAGCTGATATATATTCGGAGACAGAAAAAGTTTTACTGGTATGAGCTGTAATTTTGGAAATAACAAGTATTTTGGTGGAAAACCTAAACATTGTTTAATAAGATCTGTACACCCTAATCCCTACAGAACAAACTAATGCTTTAAGTTTGTCTTAACCCAGGTTTAAATTTAGCCAGCCTCTGAAGGTAGTGACTAGATTTCGTTTGCAAAACCGCCCTTTTCGAGAGAACCTGGGAACCGCGTCAAAACCTTGTAGTAATGCATGTTGGTAGTCATCGGCCACGAGCAAAGCCGTTGAGTATGTTTAATTTTTAACTACATTTTGATCCAATTGAGTTAATTTTTGGTGCAAAATCAGAAGTAAGTTCACCTCTGCAAGTCTTTGTTTGATATTGTCTAAGCCTAAGCCTAAGATGTGAGTAATCGAACCATGTTGCTTAAAAAAAGCAAAATTAATATATCAACTTTCTTGAAGATGTCGGTTCGATCTTATGCACGAACACAAAATCATTTATCTTGAACATTTCTTATATAGCGAAGCTTCGGTTTAAAGCTGTTTATTTTTCCTAGTTTAATACGTTGATTTTTTTTTCCATCTAAGCGCTAACTATGGACAGAAACGAACGAGAAATTTCGACTTCAAAAGGTATTGAGGTATCGATTTTTCAAATTTGTTTTTGAACAGCCACAAACAATAACTGAATAAGTTATGCCTTTCTCGAGTGAAATGATCAGCACATTACTAAATGACTTCAAACTGAAATGAATTTAATAAGAACGATTCCATACCAAAAACGAGACGGGCAAAAGAAATTTAAAAGTCGGGATGGATTGAGCTCAAAGTAAAAAGCAAAACAATATTTTGAAATTCGTATGAGCCGAGCTGGAGGGAAGCGGAAGTAAAACGTGACACTCTAAAAATAGTTCCCAGGCTTCAATCCAAAAGGCAGGTTTGACGGATGGAATCTAGTCACTACCGCCTTTGAACAACACAGCCCTGATCATCCAATTCAGCCTCGTAACCAGGCTCATTTCACTCCTGGGAGTGGATTGAGCCTGGGTACGAGATGAACACCTACCTCGTCCTAGTGCCGTCCCCGCAAGTTGAACTCCACTGGCTCCAGGCGTTCCATTCACACTTCACCGTTTGACATTTACACATAGGCGAGCTTTCTTCCTCTACTTCGGGTTTCTCGGTACAGCTCTGAGGCAGACCTGTGCAGCTTGGCTGGTGTACAATAGTCGGTTCAGCTTTTATCTTGCGTGATCTTCGACGGAGCCCACATGTAGCAGACCAATCAGTCCACTGCTCCCAGACACACTTAACAGCCCGACAGGGGCCTTCAAAAGGAATGATTACATGTTGGACCATGACAGTGCTGGTTTATTAAGTTGTAGTCAACATTATTTAGCCGAAGCTAATAAGCTAATTCCTTTCTTGAGCTTAAATTCGGTCGTTAGGCCGACGCTTTACTTCGGTTTTCATCATGTTAAGCGGTTGAGAGTCTTTGACTCTCCATGGACAGGACACTAAACCATCGCTGGCGAGCTCCCAGCATAAGCTGGCATCTATACGAAGCTGAGTCGACTGGAACAAGTCAGGTAAAATGTTTGCTCAAGGACACAATACAGTTGTCTAACCGAGGATCAAACTGAAGGCGCACAGTTTCGTTTCCCTTTTTCTGAAAAGCAAAAACTGAATCAAAGAAGTTCGACTTACAATTTGTGTTTCTTTGCTCTGTCTCTGGAGCGGGACATGAAGTCTGCAGCCCATCGCAGTTCAGTTTCTGTACAACTCTGTTAGTTGCTATGCTTTTTCTCATCCTAGTAGCTGGGCCACACGAGGAACTCCAGCCACTCCAGTTCTCCAATGTGCAAGTCACATATTTACAGGAACCTGCGTGTTGCGTGACAAACGAAGAACAGAGGTCAATGCTAAGAACATACGATCGTGGAGCGTGATTGCCTCTTCCAACTTCCCGAGTGCATTCATAATATGATAAACACACGTTAACCATACTTTTAATTCATTTAAAATATTTCAGTGCCTAAAATTGCAAAAAAATTAGCTGCTTCATGTTACGGTTGTCAAGAAGCACGGTCTGCCGTGTGTTCGTCGAGTTATAGATGCAAGCTCACGTAAATCACGTCATGTGCGAAGCGCGCTAAAAATTTCCATACATGTTGTAAGACATAATGAAGTATGTGTACAGTAAACATCTTCATTAATTTACGGCAATTATAAGAATTGCAGTCACATGCTGCACTTACATAATTGGTCTTTTGATTGAGTCTCCGCCGCCAGACATGTTGTGTTTAACCCAGAACACCCGCCTTGTTTGTTAATTGTGTGCCAGTTGGTCTTCGTAAGCTTCTTCATTCGAGTTATTCCCGCACCACACGACTTTGACCATTTACTCCACTGGGAGTAGTCACATGTCACGTACTTGCAGACGAATTCTGTAACGCAATGGTAAGAATGTAATGCTGCGTGCAAGGCAATTGTCAGCTGTGAGAATTCATAATAAATAAACTAGACCTAAACAAAATTGAAAAAGAAAACGCTAAAAGTTCAAGCCGCTTTTATGCACGCAGCTCTGTATTTCATGGAAGATAATCGAATTGGTCTCAGACTCAGTTTGCCGTACAAAACAAATTTTATCGAGCTGGGTATTGACATTTTAGTGATTTACGGCAAAACGAAGTCCAGTAACTTAGCTTGCTCTGTCTGTTTGGGTGAATATTTGACATTGGGGAATCCCGCAGAGACCTGCACTCGGTGATAAGGACAATTCAAACCTCTAGGGCCAATAACCAAAACCTGCGCGTTTATAAAACTTCCCATACAGGACCGCGGAGTTTTTTGACTGATTTCTCGCTAGTTATTAATTTGACTTTGTGGTCGCATGTTTAAAACTGGAGCCATGTAATAAATATCTTGATAACCTCATTTGCTTGGTCTTTCCGGGAAAAAAAGTTACCCTAGGTCTTTCGCACAGTAATGGGGTACGATAAGTACGGTAAGATATTTTTAAGCACCAACCTTTACAAGAAGAAGTGGCAAGTTGTTCTAGCAGTGCACTTAGTTCTTTCATGTTTTTAACAAGGTACACGTGTGACTTGACAGGATCTGTGGCCATGTAGTTCAACTCCCTGTGGTTAATACGGTTGCCTACTCCAATGGAAAAGATGTTGACGCCAGAATTTTTGAGCAGTTTAACGGGATCCTTAATAGACCCCAGACCTCCTGTGCTTCCACCATCAGTTATAACGAATAGAACCTTGAAAACAGAAGTCGGGCTAATTACCGCTTTTGAAGAGGCGTTTATATAGAAATTTTGAGTTAGGAAGACAGTAACTATTAGTATCATTATTACCGCGTTCGACGAAAGAGAACGCATACTAACATAATCTTGCTTTGCTCGCTTGCTCAGCTCAGATTCTATAAGCTAGTTCGACGTTTCAGAAACACGTGCGCGAATCGGGATGAAATGTAAAATTCATGAAACTTAAACAAAGGAACGCAATGAAGCGGGATGTTGTTATTGTTTTCTTAAGTTTGATAAATATTTCATTTTATCCCGACGCGCGCTTGTGTTTCTGAAATTCCGAACTAGCTTATTTGGGAAGCAGTTTTGGTGGTACGCACGGCGGACCGTTTAAATATCGATCTTAAAGTAAATATACATATAGAAATCTTGATGTTTATGTGCGAACCTTAATATATATATGTCAGTCTTGATGTTTATCAACAAATCTTCATGTTTTGTCCCTTTTTAAAAAGCATAGGCTAACACTGACTACACTCTCAACTACCATAGTTACCGCAACGGAAATGACCTTTAGCTTCCCTCGCAATAACTGACATTTTGTAATTTGAATAGTTCATAGTAACTTGATCTATCGAACATTCTTTTAGGAACTGTGGTTTAAG
>JANVCF010155635.1:0-11365 GCA_025388745.1 Hydrozoanthus gracilis
TGGAGACCAAGTTTAAAAAGACAGCAGTCATCAGCGCTGGTGTATTCTAGAAAGCGATCTGTTGTAGAAAGGTTGATCGAGTAAAGAAACACGGTCGCGGCAAACTCCGGAGGAAAGATTTCGTAGGGACAGAAGAATCCTCGAGCAGTGAGTAGTTTTCCTTTTCTCTGATCCATCTTGGTACTGTTTTTGCCTTTTCTTTTTCATCAAACAAAAAAGGCTTCTCAATGAGCATTCTCCGATGAAAGGTAGGCAGCATCATCAAGTCAAAGAACACTCAAACAGGCTTCTGCTGAATTTCCGAGAAGCTAAATTTCCGGGAAGCCAAATTTCTTAGAAGCTAAATAGTAAATTTCCGAAATTTGAAACACGCGAATTAACACAGCTCCGTGAAGCTTAACAGACATTTGTATGTTCGTGGACATCAACTTCTCTGTCAAAGCTGTTAATTTCGCATAGTAAAGTCTTCACCAATCTTATCACATATCAATCCCAAGCAACGAGTAGTGGTTAAGTTTGGCGTATTGGTTTAGATAAAATTTTGACCATAACCGTGAAAAGGTCTGTTCTAGTCGATATGTTAACACTGCTCTAATGGTAAAAATTAAGTTTTATTTGAGACCTACGCTACTCCTAAAAATATTGCTCGTGTCCACAATCAAACTTCTTTTCTGAATTAGCATACCTTGTTGCTGAATTATTCAACCGTTCCTTTGCTGCTGGAGTGTTTTCTGAATCCTGGAAACAAGCGTTTATACCACCTATTTTTAAAACCTACGGCTCAATTTTAAACTGACTATGACCCTAGCTCCCACTTTATCAAAAATCCAAGATAGATTACTTTGCAGGAGTGGCTATTGCAATTTAAGTTGATTTACGTCAGTTTTTTATTCATAGAGGGCTCATCAACTCTGCTCTGCCAATGTTGATATCTTACATTGGTGGCTTAAGTCTCTCGATCAGCCTGGACGCTGCCTCCACGCATGCTTGTCTGATTTCAACAAAGCCTTTGATCGCATTGATCGCAATGTTCTTACAAGCCTACGAAAACCAGTTAACTTTGTCTTTGGTGTACATGCACAGCTCTGATATCCTGGATGTAAGCTTCTTAGTTTTTAAAGGAAATTAAAATCTGCTCGTTCTTCTTACTTCAGCGGTAGCTCTCCAAGGAAACGTTAAACGATTTAGGCCTCTCTATCCAATTAAGGTTTAACTACTGGAAAACTCGATGACATGACTCTTTCAGAAGTTCTCGTACGCGGAAAGTTGCGCCATCTTCAGAAAGACCTTGATGAGATCGATTCGCCAGTTGGCTGCTGACAACAACATGCGGTTTTAAAGTCATGAGCATTTGTTGTTTTCAGGAAAAATCTGTTAGCTATATCTTCACCACTAGTGGAGTAGAGCTTGGTTTTGTTTTTTCTCGTAAGGTTTTGGGACGCTGTTAGCGGAAGGATTCGTCAACTGGATTGACCATTGTGTAGCGACGCATCTAAACTAAGTTAGATAACATGCTTTTACGAGTCTTTCAGCTCGGAAGCGATGTCAGTTTAATCAGCGTTGGCATTGTTTGAACCAACCTCGCTTCCTGGCAAATTTGTTGCAGAAATTCCCTCTCCTCTCTTGCAATAGCATGTTGCTAACGCTGACCAATGAATAGTGTATTAGCACAATGGTCTATAGCCAACAGGAAAAAAACCGAGTTTAGAACTGGCTGTTTTAAACTCATGCCCAAACCTACTTGATCTGTCACGATCAGTTTTCTTGCTCGCTTGCTTGCACAAACAATACAAAAAACGCAATACATTTAAATCTTGGTGAGAGTTTACATTAAATTTCTATTCTATATTTTTAATAAAATTTTGTTTTATCATTTATTTCATAAGACACAATATAGCATTTATAGGAACAATCCAGATCTTAAGTTGAACGTTTTTCAGTAGGGTATTATTGTCCTGTCACGTTTTTCGTTTTGTAGCTTTCAAAATCTTAAAAGCATAGCAACAATAACGAAATTAGGAGAAAAATATCCGCATAGATAAAAATGCAGGAAAATACGACTATTCCAAAATACGTGTAGTCTCAGGAACCAATTTTATTATACATAAAGGAAGTCTTTTTGTGTCTTTTTTTTGTTATGTAGAAAGCCAAACACGAGATCAGTGCTGTTGAAGCTACTCGTATTGTCTGTTTTGTTAAATTTTATCTGACGCCAACCTTGAGGAGATTGTTACCTGTAGCGTATTTAGTGTTATGATTAATTGTAAATATCCTTGACAGAAAAGGAAGTGCTTTCTAAAATAAGTGACAGGTTTTTCCTAGTGCTGGTTGTGTATGAACTTCAATCATCCCTTATAAGATTGCAAAGTTGATAAACCCTTGCAATGTGATTTTGTTTAGTTTGGAGTTTTTTTTATGTTAGACACTTACTAATACTGCCCGAGCTAAAATTGGCAACGCGTAGATTGCAACAGATTTGTTTTAACTGATGAGGTGTAAGAAAAAATCTTAGTTTAGTCAAAGACAGTTCCTATGTTTCGTGCAATTACGAACAAAAAACGAAATGTGATATTTGCAGTAAATATTTTCATAAATAATTACCCCTAAATATTTTACGTTGTCTTTTTGTTTTAATACAGATAAGTATCGACCATTATCTGGTAAAATATAACATGTAAGTGCGGACAAATTGTAAATAAATACAGCAAGAGGTCTTCTTGGTATACACTTTTGTTGAGCCCAACCATGGAATTTACAGAAGAAGATATGAATGCATCCTTCGAGGCCATCGCAAACTTGTTGAAGGATCCGGTGTTTATTACAGATCCTAGTGCAAAAGAAGCACTCAAGCAACTTAGAGAGCTGCAGGATCCTGGCCAACGGCCACGAATCGTGAAAGAAGCAGAAGCCGATCTGATGGAAGAAGTAAAAATGAATCTGGAGGAGAGCAGGAATACACTCAAAAAGAATTTGGAGATTGTAAGTCATCGCCGTCAGATGTTAAGTGGTGAAACACGGTAAGCAAAACGCTTTTTAATAGGTTTATAAATAGTAAATGTGAGACAATTTTTCCCCCGAAATTGAAAATAACGCCCACCGAAACAAATAGCGGACAAAAATAGTCGTGTCACGTCCGTTCGCAATACGATATAGAAAAACTTGGAGAAAATACCTTTCCTCAAAAACACCAAACAGGGAACAAAATTGAATTCAAAAGTATTCATATGTCATTAATAACCTCTTTCTTCATTCGGAGCATATATACAACCAACAAAAGATCCCGTCACGTTTTGAGTTTTTTTTAAATGAAATTATCAGTTGCCTCGCTGGTATACACAAGCGGCCTGAAAAAACGGTTTGAGGTGGCGTTATTCAAATTTCCAACCCAACGGTAGCTCTAATTTAAAAACCGATTTGTTTATTTTTGACAGATGTTTCCCAAATGCACGATTAAGACCAAGCAAAGTTATTTTGTTTACCTTGTGTAAATTGTACGTGGTAGCTATTTGCAGTTTAGATGGGTTTTGGACAGGTCCTCATGCGGCTTCTACGGTGGCCCAAAAATGATAACACAAAAATAAATTCGAAAACACAAAAACAAATTCGAAAACAAATTAAAATTTTAAAATGAAAATAATTGAAAGTTTTTGAAAAAAAAAAGGTTTTTCTTACAAATTTGGGCCTGAAAGCGAGTTTGTTGCCACTACGATGAAAAATTTTCACTATTCTGAAGAAACGTCAGTCCAAGTTTGGCTCAAATTCATTAAAAGATGTTTATTCGCAGCAGATTTCAAAATAGTTTATGAATATGCTTGTTCAACTAGTGACGTCATCAATTGAAAATATCAAGTGTTTTAAATAACTTGAGAACCATAAAAGATTTCGACAAATTCTTCGCCGCTATTCCCCATTCAGCAAAGTCTATCTACTGAACTGAGGCAACAAAACCTTTTATGACGTAGGCACTTATAGGAAGATAGAATGAATTTTTATCTCATTTTTGTGACCATTCTGTAAATTCCCTACCTACTTGTGCAATCCGCAGAGTTCTGTATGTATTGTAACTCATGTGGGTGTTCTGCCAAAAAGGAACAGACCATACAGTGAAAGGGTAAAACCGTTTGCTGAACACGAGAGAATTCAAAATCATTACATGCAGAGCCTTTTTAGAAAACATGACACAGATATCAGTTGTTGGCCAAGTTGACGTGTATCATTTATAAGCAAGTGATTTGAGCAGCACACCAAGCAGTGATACTTTCAAGGCCTTGGGTGACGTGATGTAAACAGGGATGGGTGTCCTTTGGCGCAAAGAAGAGATAGGTCTTAGTACCATCCATAATTCGAAGTTACGAAACTGATTATCGTAGGGAAGACGTTCATACACAGTGTGGATTTTAGCAACAAGATGATGGTCTATCGCTGCATCAGCTCAGCGCAACACCCAGACATCGTGTAATAGGCTTCTCCAAAATTTCCTGATCGTGATGTGCCAGGGGTCGATCTGGTTTTCAGTCTTGTCGTAAGGGGGTTATCCGGGTGGCCATGGCCTTGTGGTGAAGATGGTGCCTCTAATGACTAAGCCGTTAAAAGTACAAAACTTTGTGAAAAGTTCAACGTTTTTGTTCTGTTCTCCGGTGCCACATATTCTTATGATCAGTTCTCTGTTGGTATTGTCTGCTTCCGCTTTAACGTTGAGTTTTCCCACAAGATAAGTTCAGAGTATTTTTTTTTGTATTTTGTCTCTGATGGCTTAGACTTGTTCGAAAAAATCTCTTTCTCTTGTAATTCTGCGGTATTAGTTGGAGCGCAGCACTGTATGACGGTAAATTTCCTGCCATTTGAATTGAACCGTGCGGTGAAGATCGTTTGTGACACTGGTTGCCAGGACAGCAGCGCTCGTGTTGCATCAGGTGTCACCAGCAGCGCTACTCCTTGTATGTGCGAGTAAACTTCTTCTTGTCAAGAGTGTATGATGGTGTCTCAACTCGCTAGTCCTGTCCGTCCAGTTCCATTCTATCTAGTCAAGCACTGGCCAAGGGCCTTTGCGTTTCTCTACACACCTGAGCTGCTTTTCCGGTCTCGTATAGGGTTCTAGTGTTCTTACCATGATTATTGGCTTAGGCGTTAGAATAGTTGTCGGCATACTGGCTTCCCAAAGGCTTTTACCAGATCGATTCATGGCTCTACTACCAGAGGACTATTCCCCGACCATGTAGTTGTTGTAACCCTCTTTGTGGGTTCTGTAACATGCTGATTCGTAAGTTAATGTTGGCCAACGGCACAACCCCCAACCTGGAGGACCAAGGTGCATCTTTAGTCTGGTTTCTCCCCCGCAGCCATGTTGAGCTTGATTGAACCTTCAAGGGGTGGAATCCCCGCTTACATAGCTCTGGTAATGATGAAAACACACAAGCCATCCCACCGCGACAAGGCGATGTACCATTTGGACACATAATTTTACTAATTTTATGAAATTGTTATCGGTTTTTTAAGAGATTCCGCGTTGAAGTGGCTAATTGTGAGTTGTGAGCTGGGATAGTTTTGTTAGAAACCATCATAAGATGCAAACTTTGGAGGACTCACAACAACCAAAATACCCACGAAGTAAATACCATTTCGAAGAGATCCTCTTATACTTTATTTGAACAGAAGGAGCAATGTACTAGCTATCTAGTGGCAGTGCCAGACACGGCAGTAGTAAAAAGATATAATAATAAACAACCGCAAGAATAGCTGCATAAAAAGGATCCCATATTTCGGCGTGCATTAAGAGTGATTCTCCTTGAAATAAAGGTGTTTAAAATTGAGAACTGTTTTTTCCCTTTTTGATTAAGACTGTGACTATTATGGAATATCTTGGACCAGAAGATCCTTAAGGAGAATATATACATAGACACGAATATTGAGTTTTAGGCTTTCTTGTCCGACCCCTGAAAGAAAAACTGCCCGGGAATATCCACGTTAAAATCCACACACCGCAAGGTGGTGGTTGTCGTCACACCCGACAAGTAATCCGTGGAACGTGGGTTCAAATCCGATCTTCGGCAACCTGGTTTTGTTTCTGTTCAATCTAAATATAAATAAGAACTTGCTTACAAAATGCCTTTTGTATGTAAATATAGATTTTACAAGTGTAAAGACAAAAGACGAATTAATCGTCTGGACGAACTAGGGAAAACAGTAGCAGTTCGTCTGGTTTTGCGTGTCCAGTGTAAAGAAGGCCATAAGAAGTATATTACTACCTTTTGTAGTTTGTCTTTCAAAACGTATTCCGAAGGCAACTACTCTGTCTAGATACATGATACATCTTGTTCTCGTCTTTGTACTGGAGACGCATAACTACAAGCCCTTGCTAGTTCATCTAAAAAGAACAATTCGTCTTTGGTATAACAACGGTGATTACATATAGAAGAGGTACGATGCACCTGAACTTATAATTAACAAACAAAATAATAACTACATAATGACAACTCCCCCAAGGGGCTTTTCAGTGTCATAGTTAAAAATCCGAATAAATACGACTATGATTTAAGAATCCTAACTAGTTGGGGGCAGACCCGTTGGATATTTACAAGCGTGGTGGATTTGGCTCTGGGATCACCGTCAGTGGTCAGAGTGGAACTTGAACCCGGCACTGACTGCATAAAAATCCGGCACCATAACCACTAAGCCACGCTTATATTCACTTGTGGCTGTCTGATTGTGTCAGTGGTTTATTTCACGTCTGGACGTCTGGGGCCATTTATCCTATGTCATTTTTTTCTTTTGCACCGCAATTGGTAACAACATTAAAAATAGAATAATGTTGTTACAGAGAGGGATCTTGGCGTACATCTCTGGTTGAGCTTAGAACATCTAGTTGTAAAAACGTTTTTTCTGCACTCAAAACTTTTTTTATCTTGTAAAAAATTGATCAGTAAAGCAAAAGATTGTCCAAAATTGAGCCTTTAAGAAGTGATATTCTACCGTTCGCAAAAAAATCATAGAAGATGTAAAAGAAGCATTGTCTTCGTAAAGTTTTCTCTTCTTTTCATTTATTAACTACCTACCCTAACGGTCACTGCAACTTTGTTTTGCAGACAACAATCCGAACAAAGGATGTCAGATGTGGATTTTGAGAGCGAATACCACAATATGTGGTTAGCCGCAGTAGAAGCAACCAGAATTGCACAGAAGGGAATAGCGCCTTTAACAAAACGTAAGTTTAAAAGATGGCACCGAAAGTTATTTGCTTCTTCACAACTGAGTTCCCTGGAGCCCAGATCCTGTGTCTGCGGAAACAATAACGAATCCACAAAATGTGGACCCTGTGTATGCAGTAAAGAGGGCAGAGGAAAAGGCACCAACTGTACATCGTGCGTTTGTCAAGCACGCCCTCAACACAAGAGATGTGGCGCGTGCAAAATGATTCAGCAAGAGCTGACTCATCAGTACCCAGGCAGATTAAGTTGGCAAAATAGCCGATCGCATGATTGGTTCACGTCCAAAGATGATTGGGAAATGGCCAAATTGTTTATGTCACCCCTCGGATCTAAAGGGAAAGAAACGGTCAAAGATGCAAGCTCAACCGACATCACCAACCTGCTCGCCCTCATTAAAAATTGTTTGCTCGCTAGTATGCCGGTAAAGAAGGAGACCTTGAGTGAGGCACGTGGGGTGAGGAACATGTGGGCGCACAGCCCAATGATGGAGTTTACAGAAGAAGATATGAATGCATCCTTCGAAGCCAGCGCAAACTTGTTGGAGGATCCGGTGTTTATTACAGACCCTAGTGCAAAAGAAGCACTCAAGCAACTTAGAGAGCTGCAGGATCCTGGCCAACGGCCACGAATCGTGAAAGAAATAGAAGCCGATCTGATGGAAGAAGTAGAAATGACGCTAGAGATCAACATTGATGCACTCAATATGACATTAGATATTGTTTCTTTTCACTGTCTGTTAACTCTTGGAGTAGCAAGGTAAGAAAAATAGTTTATGTACCAGCTCAACTACGCGCGATATGATTGGTTTTAAAGCTTAAATATGTTGCATTCGCATATACCCAACCATCAAACAGTGTTTTTTTCGCGCTCGATCTGGTTCAATAAACAGTGAATGATCAGGAAAAACAACAAAGTGTCGTGATTTCCGAAACATATCAGCGAAGCCGAAATTTTCAGAATTCGATGATGCAGCTGTTCCCGAGAACACAAAAATTTCCACAGTTTTTGGTGTGAATGTATGTAGTGTGAGGTAAGTTTTAATAATTGTTTTGATTTATAATTGATCTCGTTTTTGGCCTCAGTCTTGCAATATACTTGGCTTTATTTGTTATCATTTCTAAGAAAAAAGCCTGTATCTTACTGGTTCGCTGATTTGGTATACGCTAATGTATTTACTCGATAATTACATCAACATTTACTTGCGAAATAGTAGATGGTGAGACCAAAACAAAATGGCGGACGGAAGTAGTCGCTTCGCGTCAGTTTCGGATCACGGTAATGAAAAATAATAAAGAAAATGTCATTCCTCAATAATACACCACGGCGGCAACAAAACTTGGTTAAAAATATTCAAGGTCAGTAAGCTTTATTTGTTCATTTGGAGCAAATATACAACCAAAAAACCACAACCAACATTTTTCAAAAAATGAGTTTCGTTCACGCACTGCGATTCAAATAATGATTTCGTTTTGCATATCGTACGTACTTCTGTCTAGAAAAATTATTCTATAGACCAGTTATCTCGCTGGAATATACTTAACCTATTTCAATCTCGGTGGACAGAGGCTTAATGCATGGTTATGTATGTCTTGCCACTACCCACCTCAATTGAAATAGATTTTAAGTGCTTGAATTAATGACTTTAACTTAGTTGTTGGTATAGTAATGATGATCTTCGTGGACATAATCTAAAGCGTCTGGGGAATTTTGTCACATGAAACTAAAATGTGTTACTAATCGGTAAAGGTTATTTTCAAACCATGAAAGCGTTCTCTTGACGAAAAAGGTCAAAAGCATAAATTAGAGAGAAGGAAAAATCTTTTCTTCGCAATCATTGGCAAAAAAACCTTGCTATGGTTTTTTATTAAGGGAGAACCAATTTGTCTTAATGAAATTTTATGTGTACTTTTTAGACCACGAGTATTTTTCTTTGTGATTTTTTCCATGAAAAATATACACTTGGAATGAATTGTCCTAAGATTTTATTTGTAGAAAAAATGAGAGCAGAAATCACAGTTTATTTTGTTCATTAGCCCATCAGGCTCAGCTGCAAACACTACGAATACATACCTTCCAAACATTGGTTTTCCGGCTGAAGTTCGTAATGGTTTTTTTGTGGGTGCTCAAACCGGTGCCGACGCTGCAGTAAACGCCCTTGGAAGATTTCTTGGTGAACCTGGTGGCCGACCTGTTGTCGGACCTGATGGCGTATATGTTGTCGGACCTGATGGCCGACCTGTTGTCGTACCTGATGGCGTATATGTTGTCGGACCTGGTGGCCGACCTGTTGTTGGACCTGGTGGCGTATATGTTGTCGAACCTGATGGCTGGCCTGTTGTCGTACCTTGTGGCGTATATGTTGTCAGACCTGTTGACCTAAATTCTCGCGGATATATTGTCAAATCTCTTGGCGCAAGTTTAGGCGGGGCTGTTGGCGGGGCTGTTGGCGCAGCTGTTGGTGCAGCTGTATATGGCGGCAGGAAAGTTTATAACCTTTTTTTTTGGTAATGCCGATGAGGATTAAACAACTGGGTTTTTTTTCAGTCTAAAACAAGCGTTCAATAATAGATCCTTTATAGTATTAACGAAAGCAACCAATATCCATTTTTGAGCGCTCTGAATGACTCCCGGAACTCGCGCTTTCCAAAACTATTAGTTGACGGATTTTGAGGCGGTTCTAAAACTGACGTCGCATTTCCCGTCAGTCATATACAAGAAAATCCTTTTTTTAAACGAAACCATTCCAGCAGACACAAATAGGGCAACAAGAATTGCCTTTTGGTTTTAATGGTAAGAACAAATTTGCTCAAAATCCGATCCACGACGCTGTACTTCAAAAAATCCCGAATATTGTAAACAAAACTCAAATGCATACAAAGCGCTGGTTAGATCATCGCTAGACTGTGCATGCCCACTTTTTTCCATCATTCCTTGCCTATATTTATTTACAGACTGACCTAGAAAGGTTTCAGAAAAGAGTCCTAGCCTGTATCTTTCCTGGCCACAGTGCTATTACAAAGAAACTGTTTAATTCAGTAGCTGACAATCATTGGTATAATCTCCACCATCTACTTCCAAATGAAAAATGCCAGACGCGATACAATCTTGGAAGACCGAGGAGATTTACACTCTTCTTAAGGCCGTTGCACACTTGAGGCAAAGAAATGAGCTGTTTGCTCGCAAGGCTCTTTGCTCAGCTTGTTTCGCACGTGTGTGGAAAAATATTTAGTGAGATTCGAGAGGAAAAAGTCTCACTAAACTTTTGTCGCACACGTGCGGAACAGGCTGAGCGAACAGCCTCGCGAGCAAACAGCTCAGCTCTTTACCTTAAGGGTGCACCGCTATAAAACACTATCTATCTATCCATCCATCTCTCTCTCTCTCTCTCTCTCTCTCTCTCTCTCTCTCTCTCTCTCTCTCTCTCTCTGTGTTAAAATACACTGTGTTAAAGTGTGTTTTATCCCTATCTTTTGCTAAACACTAAAACAACCCCTCAGGGTCACCAACCCTTCGAGTGATAATTGTTAGTTATACCACATCACTACTTTATTAATATGCTTCCAAATATCAGATTTTTAGAGACCTTCATTTTCGACAACGAGTACGAGTATGAGTTTTTTCCCATTCGTCATACTGCGCGTGCCAGAAGTTGCGAAGAAATCACGCCATCGTCGTCATGTTTACAACGAGATTTGCAACAAAAAAACTCGGCTCGTGGACTACGACGAGATGGCGCAATTTCATTCAATTCTGGCACGCGCAGCATGGCGAACGGGAAAAAGAACTTTTACTCACGATCGTACTAAGTGTCGAATCTGAAGCTCTCTATTGTATATATATGTACTACGGTTGTGGCTGATGTACTCCATATAGGATTTTAAATTGTTTTGACAGTTTGTATGTTTTTCGAGTAAATAATGTCAGACAAAGGTTATCAAAGCAAAAAATACTTTCAATTTTAGTTACGTAAAGAGAATAAGTTTTTGTTTTGATCAAGATGTGTAATTAGTGATTAAACGAACATACGGAATTGAATTGATCAAAAAAATGAGAAGTCGAGTGTAGCTAGGAATTCGGGCAAAAGACTCTTTGTAGGTTAACACGTTTCGGGAAAATGAAATAAGCAACAACTGTTCATCCCTAAAAAGCCAGGAGGGGGA
>JANVCF010155746.1:0-11364 GCA_025388745.1 Hydrozoanthus gracilis
AAATTCTCCCATCTAGAGTGGTTAACCCTTTTAGTCCCAGTTTTATTGATAAATTCTCCCATCTAGAGTGGTTAACCTTTCAGTCCTAGTTGTGTTGGTAAATTCTCCCATCTAGAGTGGTTTACCCTTTCAGTCCCAGTTGTATTGGTAAATTATCCAATCTAGAGTGGTTAACCCTTTTAGTCCCAGTTTTATGGGTAAATTCTGCCATCTAGAGTGGTCAACCATTTCAGTCCTAGTTGTGTTGGTAAATTAGAGAACTAGAGAACTAGATACTTTTCATTGAACAAAATTGGGTAATTTTACTTTGCATCGCCAATAGTTTGTTCGTTTGTTCACTTATCATTTTCTTAGAATAGAGCGTCTTATTTGAAGTGTAAAGGTGATTACCAAATATGGTTTGAACTATCGGTGACTAATGGCCGGTTTTTTACGTGCACCAAAATTTGTCGATGTGTGACATAACTAGATTTGCCATTCTATTGGTAAATTCTTGAAACAGTGTTTCAAAATAACTTCAAATCAAGATTGTTTGTTATGCTAAAACAATTAAACTCGCACACAGAAAGCACACCATCGTAAACTGTGTCTTAACTGTTTCATTTGAGCAGTTAAAGTAATAAAAGCTAGCTAAGCACTCCTCGTTTTTTAATTGGTCTGATAATTTAAATAATTAGAAAAAGTGCGTCTAGAAAGTAACAGTTTAAAAAGAGGTGAAAATTTATTACCTCAAACCTTTCTTATACAACGTGCCCAATAAGAAAACAAAGCTGACTTCCTTTTCAATCATTTTTCATTCCATTGTTTTAAAAAACTGTTTGTAAAAGCCTTGAAAGATTTTAATTTGAGAAACATTAAACGATTAAAATTCGCATATTAGAGAAACTATTTTGCAAAGCAAAAGAAATGGTCAACTGGAAATTACAGTAACTACTATGGCAGGAAATATTTATCAAAAGAAGTTTTTAAACAAGTCGTAGAATCTCTCGGTAAGTACACCAATACCAAAGTAACTTTAGTGACGACTTCCTTGAGTATAATGTTCTCTCATAACAGAATCAATTTAAATAAAAAACACTGTCAGTTTGTAGCGCTCATTATATACATTACAGTCATATTTGTATAAAAGTACAAGAAAATATGCTTGATTTAAGTAATATGGACTACAACAAACTGTAGGCGACACACGGTTGTACCGAGAACTGTGAAACGCGCGTATTAAGTATGTCAGTTTAATTCGAATCAAAACAGTTTAAGATAACACAAATGTGAATTTGTACAGTTCTATATGGTAAAAGAAATTCTGAGTGTGGCAGGACAGACTTAAGCTACCTAGATGTTCAAAAGGACGAAGAATCTTAGTAATCAGCTAGTGTGTTCATTTCGGTAATTATTTCGGTAAAAATACTTAAATGTTTTAATGATAAATAGGTACAGCTGAGTGCTAGCTATGTGAAAACCCTTCAAAAGCTCAATAATGAGCAACAGTATAATAAAACCTCAAGAATCAACAAACTTAATTCAAACCCTTGTATTAAGGTGCCTAAAATCTGTCCTTTTTCCATTTGGCCGGTGCTTATACCAACCTCGTACCCAGGCTCTTCCCTCTCCCGAGAGAAAGACCCTGGTTGGGTCTGGTCGTGTGAGTGGCGACAATATTCTTGACAAAGGGAGGAGTCTGCTAAATATATAAGCCGTTTTCTCATACAAATCTTTGTAATATCCAGGCGAGACCTGGATCGAAGCTGTGCCATAGCAGGTCAATCTATTGTTTATGTTTAAATGCGTATTGTGTTTGTCCAGCGTGTTCATCTCGTTTTCACATTCAAACGACTCGTCCGTCGTCTAATTGCTATATTGCTGCGAAACAGGCTGGACGTTTTTCCATCCGCATTCAAACTTGTCTTGCAGCAAAATTAAAAACTGTTGCAGGTCAAAAAAGTTTCTTGCAGAATTTAAGTAGAGGGTTGTTCAACTTTTTGGAACAAAATTTGTAGATACTGTCGGCAGCGCACCAATCAGAAGTCAGGATTCACTCAACTGGAACAGCTTCATTTTGCTGCGAGACAATTCGTACGCGGGTAGAAAAATCAAATGATGAGAAATGGGACTTGCTATATGATTTCTCTTTCACAGGAGTTAGGAGAGCTGAAGAAATGCTACCGATTTAGAACAATAAAGGAAAGCGTCTCATCACGTGACCCTGTCACATTATGACGTGCCAAAAAGTAATTGAAAACACAGCAATAAAAATCTACTTCAAAATTAATCATAATCATTAATCAAGTTTAGAGACTATTTTGACTACATGCAGTACGAGGTTTGTTATCCCTTAATAAGGATATAGTAAAGCTCATATGTAGTCAAAATTGAACTGTCGAGAAAAGGGTTCAATTTCTTAGATGGTTTAAAGATTTTGTATAATAGATCTCGATTTTATTACTTTTTGTGGAAAAGGAAGTTTTTCATATTTTCTTCAAGCAATTTACAATCATAGTCAAACCTCGGGACACTTTCGGGACTGGCCTTAACTGCCCGTCTTAGAGAGAGGCGTCCGTCTTTTAGAGAGTCAAAACACCGCAAATGACTGCAAGAGAAAACGGCAGGGGCCAAGATTATTGAGGAGTCCGTCTTATCTTGATGTCCCTCCTGTATTAAAATTTATTAGGTTTTTGTTTTAATAACACTATTATCTTGCGTCGGAAAAATGTTTTTCTGTGTTTTCATGAATCAACTTGCAGTTTTTGAAATGTATGAAATTCATCACCATTAGTATATTATTACTTTGCATAAAAATATTTCTTTACACTTTCTTGAAGCAACTTTTGTTTATCCGCAGTTTTGTGGTTGGATGAAAAAGGGTCTCTTGACCCATCTTTGAAATGATATTCGGCACCTGCTTGAATTCTAATCAGATGTTTGTTCATATTGCAAAAAACTAACTTCAATTGGTCGGTTGAACGACACTCGCAAGTTACACATCAGTTATAATGCTTTGAGTAAGCTTAGAATAAAAAAATACAAATGCACTTTGACTGAAAGTCGAAAAATGTTGGCGAGGTTATTGAGGGACTTCACTACTTGAGCTAGAAAAATAGATTCTTATTCATGCACAAGTAAAGATTTTTTTTAGTATTTTCGAGGTAAGAAACTTAACAGAAATAGTATAGTGTTACGCTTTATTGAAAGTTCTTAAATTTCCACTATTTGTTAAACTCTAACCAGCTACCCGAAATTTTTTTTCTCCAGTTCACTGAAAACAAAAGTGTCTAGAAAATAAGAAAAACTTTGATTTCAAATATGCCCATAACATGGCGCATTTTATCTTGGTAAGATTCTTGTCTAGCTATTATGTAGTTAATTGTTTTGACAAAGATAAAAATTCTAATCGAGTCAGTTTGTGGCTCGATATGGAAACATTGTTGTCAAAACAGATATCAACCTTGTTGAATTCAAAAGTAAAATTTTTGGTATTAATAATGAAACCCATTTCACCTTTGTTAAGTTTCTAGGGTTTTTAATCTGCAGTTAAATTCTAAATGAGTGCCTAGCCACTGTTTATCTCAGTTAATGAGATGAAAACATAATAGCTGTGTGCGTCATCACAAGAACATCCATATTAGAAATATTAGATCAGCTAAAAGCGGCTGAGTGGATGAGAAATGTTAAATTTCAGCTCAAGTTGTTTATACTCTAATTTAACTGATTAAAATATTGTTGAACAAGTTAAATGTTATGTAGAAGTAGTAGGTTGGTTGTCCTCTATATTGTTTTTAAACGTAAGATAATTGTATGTACATAATATTCATCAACTCAAATTAAACGAGTTTTCTTAGAAATTTAGTTCTTTTTTCATTCTGCAGTTCATTTCTATGCAAATAGGAATTACAGGAAGAGCTTCTCAAATTTGGATTGTGTTAGAAATTTTTCAGTTTTATAGGAAAGAACTTTAGTTTTTTTGGTCATTGCAGTTTGTCAAATACAACACTTTTAGTTTTAATAATTTAACAGAGCCCAACAACGAAGCATTTATAACAAACGTATGATATCCATCTAACGTAGATAAATCAGTTTCCATGCAAGGACTTTGTGTCTGCCATTTTTGTAATCAATTTAGCTGGCACAAATTAAAGTTCTTTCAAATTTCTCTTAGCTTGGTACAATAATGATTTCAATAACAACTTTCATTGATTGATCATATAGTTAAGGCTACCATATAACTTTAGCCCCTTTTTTAATCTAAAAATGTTTTTGTTGGAGGTGGCGGCACAATTCAGATCGTCTCTTTTTAAACTGACATTTTCCAAAGGATAGAAGCATCGAATTTTTAAAGGTGACAACTCTATGACAGATAAGTTTTTGAAGTTTGCTGTAGCAAAGAAGTGACAGCTCTTGTAGTAAATTTTCAAGGCGCTTCGACGTTAACAGGGGGCCAACATTCCCCACGAAAATTTTTGAAAATTCTATCTATAGAAAAGCTTAAAGTGCACCAAATTTTTAAGTTATTGCGTTCAGTATATTCTAGATGTACAAGATATGTTTTATCCGAGCAACTTGTTAGGAGAGAAAAACGCTGAAGAGAAAAATCATGAACATGGGCCATGAACTTTTCAAAGTGACACAGAATGGATTGACTAGTAACTTCTAAATCTCAACACAGAAGTCTTCGCTTTCAAGTATATTGCAAACAGTCAACAGGAAACTCCACAGATTGAAAAATGTCGGTAAAATTCGTATAAACGAGACCGGTTTTTTGTTTCAATCGACTGCACTTTTAGTGACTTTTGAAAGTGCTTCATATAAACTGGCATGATGCTTTTTTTGTCAAAATTTGTTTTAAAGTTTTTACTGAGGCAAGTGCCTCGGCTCGCTTCAAGATGGCTACGGGTCTGACATCGAGGTCTCTAGTTGCCTTAACCCTGAGTTTGAACGATGTTCGGAGAGCAGATCATACAAAGTCAATGTTTGTTCGACTTTAATATATCTGGTCATAGTAATTAAGTGTTCATTTTCTTTTATCACTTTGCAGCTAGCTTACCTCGCATTAACATACCTTTAGAATTTTCATAGTTTTCTCACTTTCCACTCTGATGATGCCGAAGACGGCAAAAGCTCAGTGACTCGTAGACAGTAGACACGGCTTCATTTGAGCCATCTTAAATGTTTATATTTTACCCATGCTACTGAAGGACAACTTCTTCAGAATATATAATTGAGCGTTCGTTTTAAGGTTCTCAGTGCCTACTGAGAACTTTGACAAACACTAAACGTTTAAAGTTTTACCTTTCGGTTTAAAAGACATCAAAACGACTAAGAACGAAAACAAAGTTGACGTAAATTTTATCTAAATAGATTAAAACATATCGTCTCAACTTAGAACCAGTTGGAGAGCACCGCTCAGCTAGCATAAGAACTGTAAATAAACAATTTTGGCGATCGTTCTTAAACTCGACTAATAAAAGACATAATTAACTAACTTTTATCTCCTCCTTAGGATTTTGGCCTAGTCAAAGGCAAGAATGAATTTGTTGAGCTCCTCATTTTTTCTACTGGTAATATGGAACTTTGGAACTACAATCAGTTTTCAAGACATAAAAGGTAACTTAACCTTTCTATACAGCCCTAAAAATCAGTAGGGACCTCAAGCAGAAGCCTGACGATGTATTTCAGAATAAAGCATAGAAAGTAGAACTACTCCGAAAAACATTCTTGAGTGAAATTGATATTTGAGTTGAGTAACCCTGATGATAAGGGATCCTAGCTTGACAAACATTTTCAGGAGTGTAGCTCACATCATTAATCTGGTCATGGTAGGAGCTATACTCTGGAAACATATTCGTCAAGCTCAAATTCGTCATCATTGCAACTAAATCCTAGCTAATTCATTGCCTCTCAGATCGTTTGATATCTAAGCTATTGAAAGACTCTAGTTTCCTAAAACGGTTTTTAAAACCTTAGAGAAATAACTTAATTAGATGAACATCTTTCTCACCTTTTTTCTTGCGCTGCCACAAGTTGAATGTTGAAAATTTGCGCTTCATTCAAATTAGACGTTGATTCAATACCAGTTCTAGCTTGATTAGAAACTTGCATGGAGAAAGTTCTTTACTCGTTTGTATTCTACTAGATAGTTTGATGAAAAACAGTCCGAACAAAGCAATAGAAATTTCAGACATCAGTGCATCAATGCGGCTTCTATGGGATTGTCCAGTGATTTCTTTACTCGTTTTTGCAGAATATAAACAAATGCCGTTCGTTTTGGATTTTGGAATGTTTTTAAAACATAAGAGAAAATAATTTTTGGGTGTAGGTTTCCTTAAAAATGGTGACGAAAGGGGAGGGGGAGCAGTTTGTGATGAATTTAATTGTTTCAAAAAAATAACAATTGTTCCCTGATGCAGCTTCTTCCGAGCTCCTAAGGCTGGACGGTGATATTCTTCTTGGTGGCTTATTCCCTGTCCATGAAAAAAGCACGACAACTGAAAATGGGTGTGGAGTCATTAGCACTCAGCCAGGATTCCAATACCTTGCAGCAATGCTTTATGCTATTGAGAAAGTCAACAATGATTCAACACTTCTACCTGGTATTTCTCTAGGGGGATTGATTTACGACACTTGTCGAAGTCAAACCATCGGCGCTGATCGTGCAAGGGATCTCATAAAGTACACTTTAGTATACCAAGGTAATGGATCTAGTCCAATGGTGAATGTTATTGGTCCGTTCACGAGTGGAGTGTCCATAGCGGTAGCGCCTTTACTTCGTGTGTTTGAGATTCCACAGATAAGTTATGGCTCTACTAGTGTTGACTTGAGTAACAAGGAGGTATACCCAACTTTCTTTCGTACAGTTCCGCCTGATTCGTTCCAAGCCGAGGCCATCGTTGGCATTCTAAAGCATTTCCATTGGAATTACGTTCTGACTGTTAATTCTGAAGGTAACTACGGAGAGAAGGGGATCGAGAAATTTCGTATCGCAGCTAAACGTGAGGGAATATGTATTGCCGCCAGTGAAAAGATACGCGACCTCGCAAAAGAATCTGATTACGATGCAATTGTGGAAACATTCATGCAACAAATTTACAGCCGTGTCAAAGTAATTGTAATATATTCGACACAAGATGACTCGCGACGAATTCTCAATGCAGCAATGAAAATTGGGCGTGGGCGATTCACATGGATTGGTAGTAATGGCTGGAGCAATAGAGCGGATGTAACTAATGGTAACGAAGGGGTAGCAGATGGATCTCTAACAGTGAGCCACCTTGAGGGCGAAGTGGAAGGCTTCCGGGAATTTTTAGGAAGCTTGTCACCAAAGCAACAACGGAACAATCCGTGGCTTGAAGAGTACTGGCAAAGGAAGTTTCATTGCCGTCTTAAGAATGCGAAAAAATTGCTAAGCTTTTCGCGCGTTTGTCAGGAAAACGAAGTTCTTAAAGATGATTTTGATATGGCACCTGTTCGAGTTGTCGTCAATGCAGTTTACGCATCTGCGTATGCTCTGCACAATATGCAAACGGCCTTTTGCCCTAACGTAACCGGTCTTTGCAAAGATTTGCGATCACATTTGATGACTCCCCGAGCGCAGCTCGTCAAGTACTTAAAAGAAGTTTCTTTTAAAGATGCATCTTTAAATCTAACTTTTAGGTTTAACAAACTGCAGGAAATGAACGGAAATTATAGTATTATGAACTTTCGAAGGTCTAGTACTGGTGAATATCACTACTACAACGTGGGATCATGGGGTGGGGTTCTGCTAGGAGACGATCGCATAACAGGAAACCTGATGCTGAGAGACGAAGACATTCACTGGGCAAATTCGAGTTTTGTTTCTCCCACGTCTATTTGCAGTGATCCTTGCAAAAACACCGAGATCAAAGTACCCAAAACAACAAATGCTAATTGCTGCTGGACGTGCACCAAATGTCAGTCGTATAGTATTATTTATAATGATACCTGCCGTTTGTGTCCTTTCGGGTTTCTGCCCAATAATAACCTGACTCTATGCACTAAAATTCCTTTGGAGTTCCCATGCTATGCGGATTCTGGTGCTATCGTCTTTTTGTGTCTGACATGCGTTGGTTTAGCCTGCACTTTTGCTACAGCTGCATTTTTTGTCAAACATAAAGAACATAGGGTAGTAAAGGCCGCGGGAAAAGAAATTAGCTCCATTTTGGCGTTGGGAATTACAATTTGTTACGTAGCAACCATATTGTATTTGGCCGAGCCCACCGATGTCCTATGTGGTGTAAGAAAGTTCTTTGGTAGCGTGTGCTTCACCCTATGTTATGCACCTGTTCTTATGCAAACCAATCGAATCCATCGAATATTCAAAGCAGCCGAACGTTCAGTAGCAAGACCATCTTTTATCAGTCCACGTTCACAAGTGTTGACTTCTCTTGGAATTGTTGCTGTACAGCTTCTCCTAACAACAATCTGGTTTCTTTCAGCGCCACCTCGCAAGATTGAAGTCTATCCATCAAGAACAACTGCCTACTTAGAATGCAACGTCGAGAGAGTTTCTTTTGGAATTAATCTCTCCTACAACTTATTTCTTATGTTGCTTTGTACTTTATTCGCTTTCAAGACAAGAAACTTTCCAAGAAACTTCAACGAAGCAAAGTACATTGGAGTCACACTGTACCTAACGTGTTCTGTGTGGGTAGTTTTTCTTTCAAGCTATTTCAATGCTGTTGATGTTTTTTGGAAAACTTACCTCTTTTGTGGTGTCTTTACTCTTGTGGGAACCATTACACTTGGTGGTTTGTTCTTGCCAAAAGTTCTCATCATACTAAGACACAATGATGAGGATGTTCGCATGAACATGACTACGTTGCAAGCAAGAAACTCTGTCGAGAGATTAAGTCCACAGTTGGGTCAGAGAGCTCGACAACCAACTTTGAACAACCCTCTGAACATCCAGTGCAGTAAGGGTCATCCACGTCAACAGGCACCAGCTATCTGCGTTGCAACTGTTGGATTAGCACCAGCAACAATGAAGAACAATCTTATTGCACCGCTGGATTCAAGAACAGTGGAACTCCGTTAAAGCGGTCATCGAGTCAGAAAATTTAGCAAAACTGAACACTGACACAGGGGGAGGGGGGTAGGGTAAAGAGAGCACTGTCAGCTTCCATGGAAACCGGCGCAGCTGATAGAACCATAGACCTAAATAGTGATATCTTTGCTACCTTGGCAGTAATGACCGTAACATCTTTTGTATTCCTTTTTCGTTTATTGAAAAGCAGTAAAAAAGCTAGCTTTGTTTGGTATAAATCAGGTTTACAAATTGAATTGAGTACAACAAGGCTTTGGTCACCTGACAAGTCTTTAAAGCAGCCATTTCTGGAAGCAGTTAGAAAAAGCTTTCGAGAGCTTGATCAAACGCTTAGTTGGGCAAAAGCCCCTTATAAGCTTACTTCTCGCAAAACCAAAGAAATGAGCCTAATTAATGCTTTGGGTACACTTAATCCCCATGGCATGAATGAACGCTTTGCTTTTAATTAGCCGTATTTTATTCCCTTTCTTATCCTTTTGTCTTTTTACATATAACATTTTTTCTCGCCTTTGTGGCCCCTCGTTATATAACCACCACCACACTATTTCTCTTACATCCAACTCTGACGAAGGACGAAACGTTAGTTTTTATTCTTTTTACGGTGTAAAATTTATATATTTTATCGACATTTTACAGGAAACGCGTTTGATTTAATTAGCTAACATTTTCCGAACTTAAACCAAGACCGGTATTTAGTTCTCATTTTCGTAGTGTTATGCGGAGTGAATTGAAAAAACCCTCATAATTTAAGTCGCTTTCGTGGTGTTTTCTAGGCGTTAAAAGACTATTTCTAAATCCGCAAGATGTGCCAACTTCATAACAACTAGTTAACCCTTTCAATGCCTTGTTTGGGATAATTTTACATTTCGTCATCATTTATTTACTGTCTGACCTACTGTTATATTCTCTTAACCAAATGTCTTATTTTGTATGAATTGGGTAGGGAGAAGTTAGTTTGTTAATATCTAAAGTGGGCTAAGAGGGTTAAAATGACTCTCATCCGATACCCAAGGACCTAGACCCTTTCGTTTTAGATTTACTACTGTGCGTAGCAGCTAATGTTGGAGCGGACCTGGGGAGAAGAGGGAGGGAGGGGCCCCTTCTCCTCCCCCCCTCCCAAGTCTCTCCTCTCCCTTCCCTCTGCCCAAGTTCCCAAACGAAACTAAATACGCCGCTATGCAGGCTACAGGTTGACTTTCTAATTAGAGACAAAATCAAAACCACTCTGACGCTGTTTATTCATCAACTGCGACGCGTTTGTGCGGCGTTACTTCGAAATCTGCCTAGCAATTATATTTTACACTGCTGTCTAACAATACTTACTTTTTTGTCTTACGAGCCCCGCTTCATACTTAGTTAGAAATAACCTCTCGAATAAATAAAAAACTAGCACGTGAATTTCAGAGGCAAAAGCAAAACAATTTTACGGAAAGAATTGGAAGACAGAATATTAGTTTCCAACTAACCGTAATAGTCCACGAGACGTTGCATTTTTTATGATAAAAATATACTTCGATTTTTTCTATAAGAATAAAAATGGTTTAAAAAAAGCCCATATCTTTCCCATACCAACTGTTCCATTACACAATGGTTTTCCAGTTTAGACAATTCATTAAAAGATAAACAGGTAGTAACAAAGAAGCATGGCATTCTGCCAATCCTAATCCGCCGATACGCCCTGCACCCGCCAATATTATCTCGAGGGGAGGTGCCAAATGGTTTGGCGAAATATTTGTAGCCGGGGGGGGGGGTGCTTGTTAGACTTACCCTAGGTTTCTCCTAGTGCTGCAATAACTTGAATACAAGAGAAGTTCAGTTCCCCTAGAGATCATTTTTATAAAATTATAAAAATAGCGCTTTTGAATGATCCGTTATTACGTCCGCGCTAATCTATTATTTTTTGCAATTTCTGTACAAATGTCGTCTTCAAGACGTTTCCATTTTTCAATTTCATTATTTCAATTCACGCCCTAGGAGTATAAACAGATTAGTAGAGCAATCACTTTCAAGCTTCTTTTTTTTTCTTCTGTCAGAAGGCAATGGTCTCAGTTCACGTCTAGGAATCGTCAGTTTTCTGAGAAAAAAAAGTTTGAAAGAGATTAATCTATTTCGCTGCTATTCGTTTTAACGAGCTTATTTACATTATATTGCTTATGACCTAAAAATAATATCTGTTAGGGAAGAAGTCAAAACAATGGTATTTTTAAGGAACAAAATTTTCCCCTACCCCATCCCTCCCCACTTTTTCAGAGCTCAATTTCTCAAAACCTGATTTAGGGGTATTGGTTTTTTATTGTATTATAGACTCT
>JANVCF010155857.1:0-11363 GCA_025388745.1 Hydrozoanthus gracilis
ATCTTGCAAAGTTACGGATTTTAAAACTTCCAAATAGTTCAACCACGAGTGGAGCATCCGTAAAAAGGGTACTGCATAAGCATGAGGTTCACTTATATTAGTTTTAAGCAGTCTCTTCTCGAGAGTTTATACCTAGATTTGGCAGGTACACATATATAGCACTTGTTAACCAATAACAAATTCTTTATTGAGAAATCTCAGAATGATACCCTTTCAGTAGCCAGTCAGGTTCAAGGATTCTGTCTGGCCATATTGTTACCACTTATTTTAAAAGAACTTTCCCGTTTCTCGATAATATTGTTATGGACCTTGGAAATGGACTATTTTTAAAAAATGATTGGAATTTTATTGTTTCTCTTGTCTCTATTCAAGTTAGATTTACTAGCTTTGTTCAAGAAATGAGTTTTCAAAAGATTATGTACCCTAAAACGAGGCTAGTAAAGTCTATTTAAATACAGACAAAGTAATTTTTCAAGTTGCATCCTTTTTGAAAAAGTTACGTATACTACACAAACTAGGTTGAGATGTTTTTATTTGTTAAACTACAATTAGAGAAAGTTAAAAGCTCGGACAGAAGTAGCTAAAAAGCTTGCATAATAATTTCTGAAAACTAAGGCCTTTTTTACGTTTTGTAGGTTGCACAAGTCATGGCAGAAAAGATCAAGACACGACTAGCGCAGAGATGTCCGGGAATACCAGTCGTCATTGACTCTCTGCGCGATTCAGACAGTAGATCCCAGGGTACTGGACAGGGAGTGCTGTGAGTTTTTCTTTTTAATGATTTACAGTATCAAGACCTTCAAACTGTAATTGTGTTAGTTGGTAACTAGATAGTAGTAAATTAAACACCTACAGCGTAGGATATGATGATGCTGCGAAGGATTTTTGTTTGCGTTTAAGTAGAGGAAGAATTTATTCGAATTAACGTCCATAAGCGCCCATGCGAAAAGTGAGTTTGCGCCCAGTTGTCTCAGGTAAAGCTTATAAAAAAAGGAAAAGCCTAGAAAAAGCGCCCACCGAAAAAAGGCAAACAAATTGATGAGCGCCCAGGGCGCTTTTAATTTCCAATAAATGCGTTTCAAACCAAGTGTAGAACGTCTGTTTGTCTTCTATATTAAATCTTTGCTTATTTTTCATTCTCCGAGACCACAGTGTTACATTGGATGAGGTTGTTGTGGCTTCCCTTATTATTAAATTTCCTGTTTTTTTCGTGTACTATTATGTATTCATGTACCAGGCAAAACTATCAAAAAAGATAAAAGAAGATAAAATGTTATAAAGAATGAAGAATGTAACTGAAAATCTGAAAAATTAGATGTTCTATGTTTAAAAAAATCTGAAAAAGGCAGCATTTTTATCTAAATCACGAGCACTTTTTGAAAAAATTAGTTTGTTTTTCCCATCTTGTTATTAATTTTCTTGTTTTTTTTGTGTGTACTATTATGTATTCATGTAACTTGAATGTACTTTGGCATTTTCCAAGCCTTGTACCTTTTACGAGGCAAAATTAGCTAAATAGATAAAAATAAAATAAATCTTTCGATCAAAACGGGGCTCCGTCAGCACCCGTAGTGCACTCTGGTTGTAATGCAACGAACTCGGATTAATGAAGTTCTCGCTACATTTATTACTGTACTTTAGAAAATAATCCTGATGTAACGCGCGCTCTGATTGGTTACAAATCTATTTTCTACGAGACAATAGAAATATAATTTGACGTCACACAGCTCAAGATCTTTTTTTTTTCTATAGATATTTTCTAAAAGGGATAAAACAGCATCGCTTGTGTTTCTAGACAATTTTAGAAAATGGTTATGATGTAAGAGGGCACGAGAAAAGTGTTGAGAGAAAGCAATGCTGTTTTACTCCCTTAATAGATAATCTAGTCAAGTGCTATGGTCGTGGTTTTAAATGACATGAGATTGTCATTATACGGCCAGATTATAATATGGCTGTACACTATTTAGCCTGATGTTACACCTGTAAAGTAATTCCAATATTGAAATAACCGATCAAAAACTGAAATAGCAGGATCATTTTTGCGACGTTTAAAATTAAAATATGTTTCTTGTACTTCAAAGTTTGTCTGGTAAAAAGCGATTTTACCTGATAAAAGAAAAAAAAATTGACCGTACAACTCATAAAAGTTACGCGCAAGTGATTTTAGGCTTAGCCGCTTGGTTTAGCTTAATTCCATCTTTCCATTTATTTGTTCATGGTTTTGAGAATAAAAGGAAAAAGATACATGATTTATCAAATATTGACAGATATTTCAATACTTTCAGAATCCTCGGATCAGCTACTACAGATTCCATTATTGGTGGAACGGCTCTCTGGAAACGAGGTACAGCTTACAAACTTGCATTGACTTTTATTCTCTAATAAGCTCTTCCCCTCTCTAATAAACCCCCCCCCCCCCCCGGCCACCTCATCGTTAACAAGCCCGTCTTTCTAATAAGCCCGTCTTGAACATCAAATTTTGATTAAGGCGTCCTGTGTCAGAAATACGTTTTTTTAACGGTTACATATGTTTCAGTTTTAGAAAAGTGCTGAGTATAACGCCAGAGGACAGAACACTCTGGCTATATTAGATAATTTTTAAACAAGCCCAGGTTCCCCCCCCCTCCCCTCGCATTTTCCCGTCTGGAAGGTCTAAAGATAAGTAAGCCTCCCAGGGGTTTATTAGAGCGTTTACGGTAAGTTAGTGTGCAAGAGGTCAAAACACTCCCATAATGCAATCGCTACCTATCAATATCGTAGTCAATTATTTAATAGGTTAATCAATCACGTGTCATTTACATGTAGGTTTTTATGTTTCAGTTTATTTTAATTCGACAGGTATGAATCGCGACGAAGTGGTTGATAAGGCCGTGAAAATGTTTGAAGAAAATCTCAGCTGTGAAGCCTGCGTTGATGGCCTCGTCCAGGATCAGGTTCGGCTCTAACCTTGTGTTTCGCTTTCTGCAAACGTTCTGACAGGGAAGCGATAAATTGTTAGATTATTTGGTTAAAATGTCCACATCTCTAGCAAATGTCGGACCTTTTTGTCTTTTTCGATTTTTACTTGTTTTTACCTCTTCAGACTCTACTACTGTGACTTTGAATACAAAATATTATGTAATTTGTGCGCATCTATTTATTAGTTCATTAGCTGTGGTTACACTAAATTATAAGTTACAGTAGTCTAAACAATATAGTTTGCCAGATTTCCATCCATTGTCGCTATTGTATTTAAAGAAAAAAATATATAGCATGTGTTTTTTGTCGAAATTAGGCGCTGCGAATTTTAAACATGTTATACAATTATTCGGTTATAGAATGCCGTGTATCTATCATTGTATGAAGAATAAACAGCGAGGCTTGCCTTTTAAGAAACTGCGTGGTTTTAAATATTAGAAAAATAATAGGCCTCATGCATATTTTCGTGAATCACCACAAAGCCTCGTTTTCGATTCTCGAAAGTGTGAATATTTCGAAAATCAAGTCCCAAAGCGCTCATAAATGAAAATAGTTCCTTCGTGAACAAAGTTTGAACGTGCAAAATTCTCGCACCTATTTCTTGAATACGAGGCTTGGGGGTGAAACTGACAAGTTTGACGTCAACATGCTCAAGGCCTATTGGTATTTTATTCCAGGTAATACTGCCGATGGCCCTGGCTAGCGGTACATCTGCTGTCAGAGTTGGTTCCATGAACTCGCGGACACGTGCAGCTATTGATGCAGTCCAGGCAGTTACAAAGGTAAATCCAACAAACTCATTGAATAAAAATTGATATAGAGCGATTTCCTAGCTCCCCATTCACCCCAACCTGTCTGCAGTTAGTGCAGTTCATGAACAATTTGTAAATGTTATTCCCATCCTTTGCTCATGTCATAATGATGTGATAATTTTTGAACTAATGGTATGAAACGATCTCCTCTTTACAACCACCCCTTTCTCGTGTGAAAATACTACGTTCCTTGAACATAAAGAAAAAGTTCTTTCAAACACTTTGTAGTTTACCTTAAATATATACTTGTCGAATGTACAAGCGTATAGAAAACGAACGCAATCCAAACAGGACGGTATTTTTGTGGAAAATACCTCATTCTCATTTCAGCTCTTTTTCTATTAGACTAAGTCCCTTTTTCTGTAATTCTCGTTTGTACGAAAGAAGACAACAAAGCTTCCTCTCAAAAGAACATTTACCTCATTTGTCGTAACTCATTAAAGGGTTCGGAATACCATTGTAAACGACCGTTCCCACTAACTGCGTTTTAATGCCACGTCTTTGTTTTATTTTTGTTTTTTCAAATGAACCGTTTGTGCCACTGTTAAGGTGAAATTCTCGATATCAAAGGATTCGGACAGAAGTTCGCTTAAAAAGCGTGAATCGATCATAATTGAATGCCAAGGACTTGGAATAACGAACAGTTTCCTCCATGGCGATGGCCCTGTAACCTGATGGTGTGGGATCAAGGACATCAAATCAAGTCACTTAGAAAGGATACGAACGCAACTAGTTGGCCATGGCGGCAGTACTTTTTACAACAATGCCTTGCGAACTTTCACCGCTTTAACACGAGGCTCCAGTTTAAAAGGGCCGAGCCCAGGGGTTTCACACGTTCAGTTGCCAGTCATCCGTCGTCGAGTTAACATCTATAAAGGTCCGTGCTCTCTGGTGTACGTGCTGTTGCGCGCTTTTTGATTCGTGTTTTGTTTGCATTTAGATTAGTTTCGCAATTTCAAAATAAAGCGAACAATCTACAGTTGTGTATATAGCTCATTCTTGCTTCTAAGCCTTGCCATGACGGTATTGGGCTGATTTTAATTTCATTAGTGTTACAACTGTTAATTTTAATTCCAGAAGCGAAGTTTCACCGAATAAAATAACGAAAAAATATGGGCCTCGATCGACATTGTTTGTTTAATTTGGTCTTGGGAAGCACGCGCGAATTTCGAACTGCTCTGGCGAGACACCTGTAGAACGTTTTTAAGCCAATGACTTCATCAACTATTAAAAAATGAAACTGTTTCACGATTATGGTGTAAATGACCTCGAATTTGTTGAAAGTGGGTTGTTTCTTTTATCAATGGCCGCCATTACATTTCAACATTTATTCAAATTTCACGAAAAGGGTTGAAAAGGGGCGGGCCTAACCCTTTTATACTGGAACCTTGTGTTTAAAAAAGCTCAGGGAAGGTATCAACTGGTAAACTTTTCGTTGTACTAACAACACTGTATGTGTCACATTTGAGGTTGACTCATTCACTGTTTGCGTTTCTATGGGCAATTTAAGACATTTATGTGCAAGGAATTGCGGTTGAATAAGATATATTGCGTAGTCGAGGATTGTACGGGCCAAGCGATTGGCTATACCTTGCTCCGGGCTGGATATTAGCAAGGTGTTCTATCGCTGCTTGTGTGATGTCAAAAGGACAAGATTCTTGTGCCACGCCTCGAGAAAAGCAAGTTTAGTCCACGGAAAGTGGCCGTAGTAACGGGGTGACGGTATAAGCCAGGTTTTTTCATAAGAAAAAGTATGGCTAGCCATCAAGCTGTCCAAACAAAAAGTAACCGTTATAACGATGTGGCTGTATTAACGAGGTGACCGTAAGGCGGGGTTCCACAGTAGATAATATGTAAAAGATTTGCTGTAGAATATGCCACTGGTTGATATTATGCCAAACTACATCCGGTATGCGAGTGGCATATTTCCCACATTCTAACTAGTAAAGATATTGTTGACGTCATTTCTTTGTTTTTCATGCTTTTTTATGTGGTTTTTTTTTTTATGTTATTCCCAGCGAAACACTCGTACCTGCATCGAATAAAGAAAATTACACTTTGGCGCGAAAGTTTATCTCCTTCTCCTTGTTACATTCGAAGATGTTCGCGCCACCGTACGTGTACGAAATTTAACACAGACAATGCAACAACAGGGAGACTTTTGTTTACGTGCGTGTGCACAGCTCGAGTTCCTGTGCGCGCGCACCTAAACAGAAGGCACCGTCGTGTGCAGTCGTCGTGTTTTCGTTTGCTAAATCCATCTGTAATATCCTTTATTTGCCTTGAGATAAAAAGTGTGATGGTTTGTAGCACGTGCCCCTTGATTCATTGCAACCATTTAGAAGGTGGCAGCAGCTTTCAATGCCTTAAAAAACACGGACAGCGTTGAACTTAATTTGTTAGGTCTTAGAAAGAAGCTCTGCGTTGAGGTAGACCCGATATGGCCGCCAAACTACAAAAAAAGCAAGCCATTATAATGTTTTCAGTCCTTTGTTTTAACAAACGTGCGCAAGGAAGGTAAGTGACACTAGCCTGTCGTCTACTGCGCGCGCGCTTTTATTGATTACCAGCTAGCTACCCAAATAAAAATGTCAATTTTTAGAGTGAATTTTTATTTTTTTTTTTTTTACCTTTGCGTTTTCAGTTTAGGGTGTTTTTGGGACTTTTCCGACGGTCATCCCAGCACCTTTTTCTCCCCGGAGTACCCATCCTAGGCTTGGGTGTCGTTCATCATATCCTGCGACACAAAAGATTGGGGCTGACAGGTTGAAGAAGATTATTATAATGAAAGTGATTTTGTCGCTTTGTCAATCATGTGAATACAATAGCTGCACGTTTGAAGGCACCGGCGGGTCACCTGCACGCCGCTGTCTTCAAAATTACAACGCGAAAGGCTTAAATTTCTCAGTTTTTACAAGGGAAGTTTGATCTTTTGATCTCTGAAGTTTTGATTCTTTTGATCGATACACAAAGTATCGTGGTAGACTGGGCGCGTCAGGTCACGAGCTTTCCACAAAGTCCTTTTTCTTTTACAGTCGATTGCCAAACTCGGACGTCTGTGTAGAAAAATTAAAAGTGAGTCCTAAACCCAAAGTCAAGCCAGGGCTTTCGCTGCAGTTACAGAGAATGAAAAAGCTCAAAAAATACTTGACAGTACTTTACTAACTCTTTAGTTAGTAATAATTTTAGTTGTAATAATTGTTAATCATATTGATAAACATTTAGTTTCTTTCTTTGTGATGTTTCTTTCTTCTTCTTACAACAAAAAATCTGTGTTTCTGACGACTGCTCTTACTACGGCGCTCCTATTTTCACTCGAGAGTACATGTTTTACGATTTTCGTGAAAATTTGATAAACAACTTACAAAGAAAATAGATTTTCTTTGTTTTCTCTTTGGAAATTAGTGAACTAACACATATGACCAAATATCGTCCATTCATTTGTATTTATTTTCCGCTTATCAATATTGTTTTTGTTTTTTTCAAAACGTTCAGAGCCGTGTTTATCGCAAACAGCTTTCAAACTTGAGTGCGGGAATCCACAATCAAGTGTGTCCATTGTCTAGGAACAAACAATATTGAATTTAGTGGAGTACCTGGTTTATCTAACCCTCTTGTTTATTTAGTTTTACTCTCACTTGATTTTTCAGTTCGCCGGTTATCGATTAAATCGGAGGGTCACTAACTCCTGTATAGCAAACGGAAGAACCTGAATTTCCCTTCAGTAAAAGTTCGCAACTGCATACAAGAAATAAAAAAAAGAAATCATCCTCCAAATTAGCCCTTACCGAAGCCCAAGAGAGTGCGTTATAATCTTCGGACAAAGACATTTTTTAGGACGAAAACTAATACAAAAAAGATTAAAAAATGCGCTTCTAAATTAAATATATTCTTAAAAATTTAGATACTGCAAAGTCTACTGCAGTCTCAAAAAAATAAGATTCAAAATTTTGGTGTTGTGTTTTGTATGAACATAATTTCCTCACTCGAGATATCATATTTGTATCTGAGATTTGTTAAAGACCATATTAATATCATTACGTTTTAAGATTGGAGTGAAGACGTTGTGTTTGAAAGAAAGGGTATATTTCATTCTTAGCACGCAAATAAATCGAGATAAATCTGTATAACTAAAACCGTGACTACAGTGAAAGTAGTACAGGCAGCGGAAGTTATTGCTGTGACCTCCCGTCGGCAGTGTCAAGTGAACGCGATTTTTCTTGTTTCTAGTAATCGCGATTTTTCTTGTTTCGTTAACGATATGGAAAAATGACTCCAGGTTTAAGGAAGAGTCACCATACTCCTTCGTCATTCATTCAAGTTCTCAACTACTCGATAGAAACTCAATTACTGTACAGAGATTCCACGGAGAAAATGTGGAGCCGTGGTTCAATTGCTGTGCTTTTTGTTTTGACGATGCTCAACGCTACACCGTCGAGAGGTTTGTAATTTTTTAAACTGCTTAGACTAACAATAATTCGTAAATAAACTTTGATTTCTCCTAATGGTCGTTAACTTATCTAAGAGCAGTGACTGTCTTAAGTTTCCTCTGTTGAACAATACTTGTGAAATGAAACATGTAATATATGTCTACGTTTTCAACATCCGAAACTAAAATCTGTTAAACGTTTTGTGGTTGACATTGATTGTAAAGTAGGGCCATATCAGTATACTGCGATGATGACTGAGGCATTACAATGTCTTTACCTTGACTCCTTCGAGGAAAACTGATACATAACTTGAAATGACCAACGGGAGATATCGGAAACCTGGCAAATTAAAAAGGTTTGGCAATACATTAACATTTTACAGGCGCTGGAGTTATGTAATGCGCAGCGAATCGCAAGTTATAGTGAACCCCTGTAAACAGAGAGTACTTCATCACCAACATTGACATCGCATTGATGTATCAATGTATGAAGCCTTACAAACTCTGTCATCACTGCTGTAGCCCATATCTCCGAGACTGTAGATTATGAATTGATGAATACGTTAGCTTGTATGCAACTGTTGTTGAGCAGCACGCGATAGAAAAGACACCGTAATTATTCTTACAACAATGAAAATGCTTGAGGACATTTCGTGGTTTCAATCGCTTAAAAGCGCTGTGGATTTAATCATCACCAAGCCCGACACTTTTTTGACGCCTCCCTGCAATCCTTTTCCTCAAGTTTTTCCAAAAGCGCAATTCGGAATGGTCCTTGGCGAAACCCTTAATATTTTTCAGCGAGACCAAGGATTTTTATTTAAAAACAAATGAAGCATTCGCGCACATTTAAAAAATACAATGCAAGCACGCATCAAAAATATGCGTGAGCGTTCGAGCATTATTAATTGCTTTAAATTTGCGAGGACGGCATTTTTTTTGGGGGGGGGGGAGACCATTCCAATCTTTGGGCTTTTCAGTGTCATAGTTTGATATGATGAAAATTGAACGTGGAAGTAATGGGTAGCTATTTTATAATTCTTTCTCGTTTTAAACGCCCAACATTTATTATTGTTGACACGGCATGTGGTTTGTTTGAACTTTTCTTACACCAGTTCATATTAATAACTATGTTCTATATCTGGAAGTATTAAACTAAGGTTTTGAACCGTTTGAAGCCGGTGTCGTCTCGTTATAGTCATTATCAGTGAAGAGTCGCAGTTAGTCATCAGCTTACTGAGTTAATTTTAAACGAATACAAATTTGTAAAAGAATGAAATTTGTTGATCAATTTTCGTCGGTGATAAGATTACTAAAAGAAGGACAGAATTGTTTATTTTACCCCTCAGGCTTGTTTTTGCTGAATAATATCGACTTCCTCTCCTCAATTTCCCATTTCGTTGTATCCCTGTTAACTTCTGTGGTATTTCTTTATGTATTTTGTTAGCTCTAAAGAAGTGCTCGATTCAGACAGATACTCTGAACAACTTGCTGAAGCTACTCAACAAGTTTCTCCAGGCACAAAGTAAGCGAAATTTTCAACAAAGGTAAACTAGCTGAACTACATGTAGCTGAATATACGTAGCAATCCAAAAGGTTTTTTTAGTTTTTTTTAAAAAAAAAAGATGTTTTGACATTACCAACCGTGTTTTGATCAAATTATTTTCGACACTGAAGTTGGTCAAGTTGATCAAAAACGTTTTGGCCGTGACTTTAAAACATAATTAAATAACCTTATTATTCTTTTTTTTCTTACATCAGAATTACGACAACGTATTTTTGGGTTTGACTTTATATCACCACTTTCTATAAAGCCATATATATGAAAATTGCACTGAAAAAGATGGTCGAATTTTTACAAGAGAATCGAGAAAGAAAAGTCGATATTTTTTGGATAGATTTTGTGCCTGACTGTTGAGAAAACTGATGGTATTGGAGATGATGATAACACAAACAAACACTACAATAACTATGATAGTAGTATTAGTAATAGCAGCAACGGGTTAGACTACATAAGAATGAGGCGTGTTTCGTTAAAACTTGTCATTTTGCAAGGGCAAAAAAGTGAACCAAAGTTGGCTTGTTTCAGTTGAGTCTGCATTAGACGGTTGTTTCAAAAGACAATTGTAGTTCAGTAGTTGTTTCTCAACCAGTATATACAGTTCAAGACTGTGTTTATCCTCTTGCAATGAAATCGGGTGCAACCGTGAAAGATAGTTTTGAATTTGGTGATTTTTTCGGAAGTTTAAATTCAGTGAAGTTTGAGTTTGATTTTGATGCAATTCAACCAACCGTCCTCAAACCAAAGTTGTACTAGTCCCTTGCCAGGAGAGACGGTTTGCTAACTTTACTCAATATTCTTCTTATTCAAATATTTTTTTTCATTTCCTCACTATCCAGCGAGCGTTTTGGTGTACTCCCACCTTAAGAGACAAAACAAAAAGTATATATTTCTTCTCTTGTCTTACATCATTATCGTATCAGCATTCATTTTTTTGGTAAACAGGGTTTATATTAACTTTATTTTACAACGCTTTTTAAAGCCGTAATAAGATTCAACGCTTTGATTTGGGTATTAGGTCTTAGTAATTAGAAAACTGTTGATGATGAGACGTTTTTTTCAAACATTGATATTAAACAGATGAACTTAATCAAAGGTGGTTTGTTAATCGTTTTAGTACAGTTTCTAATTACAAAACAAGCAATGGACAGATTTTTTCAAAATTGAGTACGAGTTTGTAGTAATGCAAGTGTTTGGTCTTCATTATAGGCCAAGCCTACTGCGTTAATCCTCTCGGAATGGAATCAGGCGCTATCCACGACAATCAGATCACAGCATCGACCGAATACAGCAGAAACCACGGAGCCAGACGTGCGCGTTTGAAGACAGCCAGTGGATATGCAAGTAGTTGGAGCGCAAAAACTCTCAATACTCACCAGTGGCTGAAGATCGATTTGGGAGTCGAAAAGGTTGTGACAAAAGTGGCAACACAGGGGAGGGGTGATAGTAATCAATGGGTGACAAGTTACACTGTGAGCTACAGCAGAAACGGGAAAGTCTGGAACTATTACAAGGAATTGCAAAACGTAAAGGTAACGACATATTCTTGTTGCAGCGGGGGGGGGGGGGGGGGGGGGGGGGGGGGGGGGGGGGGGGGGGGGGGGGG